>JAYMSP010000679.1:0-44071 GCA_036897095.1 Plantago elongata | reverse complement strand
AATATCCCCTATCTGCAAACTGGCTCATGCTTAGAAGATTATATTTCAAACCTTTAACATGTAATACATCAGAGATTGTAAGGGATCCCAATTTGACGTTGCCAAATCCTATAAAAGGATTTAATTCTCCTCCAACAAACCTAATGTTTGGTCCAGTATCAGATACTATGTAATCAACAAAGTTTGCTTTGTCTCCGGTCATGTGCTTCCCACATTCACTATCAAATAGCCATTGAGCCTTAGTCCAAGAAGCGTTCGGCACAAAACATAAAATGGGAGTTAGGTTCGTGCCTCAGAAACATAACCACTTAGACTAAATGTTCTTCATGTGGGAATCCATTTCAGAATGAATCTCCTCGGAGTAGGTTTTTGTCTACTTGAAACAGAAGGAGGAATTCTAGAATCATCGGATCTAAGATCAATCTTCCTTCTTGGAGTGTTCCTTGTTGTTCCTCGAGGTGGCATCAGAGACCTAGCAGGTTTTTGAGTTTGCTTTTCAGCAAGCTTAGTTTTCCTGACCAAGTTTCTTCTAGCCCTGGCATTTAGTTTTTCAGTGGCTTGGGATTGCTTCCACTTCTGATAATTGCTATAAGAAATTCTAGCTTTCCACCATCATTCTTTTCCTTCCTTATATTGTTGCATGAGGACTTTCCTGATAGCACGATAGCCAATACCATTTCGAGCACCATTGACTTTCTGAACACGATTTTCAGCAGCCTTACTAGTTTCTGCATCATCCCAATATCCATACAATGGGTACAGTGGGGAATACACCAAGTCCAGCGATACTTCCCTTCCTAGTAATACAACATTGTGGATGATCACAAGTCTAAGGATCATGTTTTTTTTCAGAAACCTTTTCCACATGTTTCTTTGGGACATATTGTTCCTTCAAAGGTTTGATCGTAATTGCCTTTCATTTGTCAAGAACCTTAGCATTCTGACCAATGCTATAGGTTTCTTTGGAACCTTTGTGTTGAATTTTTACAAAGGTCAACGTTCCGTCATTCTTTTTCGAAGGAGTGGTGCTACTCGATTGAGCAACAAGTCCAAGTCCTCCTTTTGCATAAGGGTCTCTCATATAAGATTGAACCTCCGTGAGAGTGTCACTAGATTTGACAAATGATTTGAAGGAGACCTCTTTCTTTCTGAGTTCATCATTTTAAGAAATAAGCTTCTTCAATTTTTCATTTATCTCTTTCAATGCTAGCTCATGAGAATTTCATTCACCGATATCTGAGATCTATGTGATGCTATTTCAGCGTCCTTTCTCTTAGATACCTTGGTCAAGTTAGAAACCTCTTTTCAAGAGTGTCTTTATTTTCTTCCAGAACCTTGGTCTTAGATTCAACAACCAAGAATCCTCTCTCATATCGATCAAGTTCACTCTTGACCAATTCCAAATCCTTGATACCATCATGATCACTTTCGTCGAATAAATATTTTAATGTATTAATTACCTCATCAGCCATAAGGCATTCTTCTATGTTGGAGATGTCGGGACCTACAATCTAAGCAACTCCACACATGTCATTCTTCTTCGGGCCAAAATTGATTACAACGTGAATAATCCCGCACAAATCTGGTGATGGTAATTTTGGGTCATCAGAGTCTTCATCATCAGAGTCTGACTCAATGTCCAAAGCATCAAGTTAAATTTGGATCTTCTTTCTCTCTTTAGTGAGCAAGGCCCTTTGAGTTCTTTTGAAAGTTCTTCTCTCCTTTTTGTCACCCGTCTTAAGCTTATTGAAAACTAGACAATCACGTTTGAAGTGTCGGGTTTCTGACAATAGAAGCAGATGTCATTTCCAATTTCAACGACTTCAACACTAACAACTTTCTGAGCAGGGTTGTTAAGAGAGTTGTTCATTTGAATGTTCTTATACTGATGATAGTTTGATCCGAGATGCTTTTTCAGCTTCTCTTTTGCTTTTCTCCTTCCTGTCTCTTGGCTCACATATTTCTTCATGTGTTACACAACAAGAGCATTTTCTTCACACACTTCCTTGGTATCCTTCTTTTCAGAAGTACCTTGTGTGACTAGGGCAATATTTTGTAACTTTTTAGCTACAGCCAATCCTCGTTAGGTTGTCTCATAGTTCACAAGTGGATAAATGTGAAAAGAGTTCCATTGGAGTGAATTATGGCATACCCTGGTTGAAGTAGAAATATTTGGTATGTTCCCAACTTTGATTCAAACTTCTGACAACGAATTTAACCTTTTGAAGAATTGGAATATCTAACACTTTCTCCAAGTGCAGCCATATCACTCATGAGAGTAGTAAACCGAAAATCAAGTTCTTCTAGATGTTCAATGGGACCCTGTTTGAAGTTTTGGAAATTCAATATTAGAACTTCGAACTGTTTTCCATGGTTTTCTCAGTTCCGGATATTTCATCATTCAATTGCTAGTTCGCCGTCTTAGCACACCACAGTTTGCATTGTATATGCTCATGTGTCAATCGAATGATGATGTTACGAGATTGACCATCCAACCTATGTCTCTTAGCATCTTCCGATGTCCAGAGATCATGAGGTTTGTCTTCATGCTCAACCTGACCAGTAGCCACACGACCACTATCACTAGTCGAAGTGTCACTACCTTCAACATCCTTATCAGCGGTTCTCCGACAATCAGACACTACAATTACTTGTTTGAGTTGTTTAATATTGATTGGTCCTTCCTTTATGACATAGATCATCTCATCATTGATGGCTTCAAGATGCATCATCATGTTGTTCTTCCATTTCTCGTAATTCTCAGGCTTCAGAACCGGAGCATCACTCAGAGACATGCATGCACACTTAATTCACAAATTAAAACGTCCTCGGAAAGCGAGAAAAACCTTTACCTATCTGGGGGATCGAGGTTCAGTGCAGAAGGCTTGGGAACCTCCTGCTCTGATACCACTTGTTGGTCCATATAACGACAAAGGAAAAGACTAGAGGGGGGTGTTGAATAGCCTTTTCAAACTTTTATCAATAAACACTATTCTCATAAATTGGTGGGTTTATGATACTTTAATTCAGAGAGTAGAAGACATAAGCGATAGATAAATGAGTTTGTGCTTTGCAGTAGTAAATCTGTGTGTGTGTGTGTGTGTGTGTGTGTGTGTGTGTGTGTGTGTTATGCAAGAATGTAAATACAGAATAAGTAAATAACACATCAAGTATAGTGGTATCTAGAGGTGGCGTAATCATCATACTAGTCCACACGGCCTTTCTGAGACCTGGAATTCACTAGAACAGACAATTGAGTTCTCCTTACAACTAATCCTATTCTAAGATCCCTACAAATAAATGTTTCCCAGCCAAATGTTCCCCCTGAGTTGTTCCCTAGCTCATAGAGCTAAGTACTATATGTACTCAAGATAACCTTAGAGCTATTCCTTGATTTCCCAAATCAAGTACTTACTATACTCCACGCCTTGATGGTGTTGGTTATAAGTTGATTGTCAAGAAAGCTTCTCGTATAACTTTTCAGCTATATTTTCAGAGAGCTTAGAAGAGATAACACTACTTGATACACTTATTCAATTTATGGTAGGTTCTCTTTTAATGAATCAAGTAATTGGTATCCGTTCTGAAGATTGAGCTTCATAAAGGGTATCTAAAAGTTCAACTCTTTCACGAATAACAATCTCTTGTTGTAGGTTCAGTACACTTAGAACTGCAAGTGATTCTTCGATCTTTTTAGTTGCAACAGTGAGCTTGGAGAATGGTAGTGAAATGCTTGGGAAAATACTTTGCTTGATAAGTAGATATGAGCGTAGTTCGTGTGTGTATTTCTCAACTTCTAAGTGATGATATTGATAGATGAATATGAGAGTCGTTTGAATTAGTATCCGTTAGACCTTCTCAAAATTCAATCCGTTGATATCTCCAAATGAGTACTCAGAAGTCCCTTTCTCATTTTCCATAGAGGACTATGCATTGAGCGACTTTCCAGTCAGTGTTTTAATGCAAAATACTATTTCTTGTCATGTAGTCTCAACGGACACATGAGCCTTTCTGAAAGCTAGCATGCTCCTGAACTCAGTGATGTCGTATGTTTAGAGATTTGTTATGTGCAATATATACACTATACAATATACATTTTAATCATAGTATATCTGAGGAGACTTAACCTTTTGTCTTCATAAACTTGTGCAATCTTCAGTCTTCAAATCTTCAATTAAAAACCATTGCTAGGATCCTTCTTCATGGCCTTCTTCAAAATATAAAATTACATTCAGAGACCTAATAATGATTTTACAAGTTTTACTAGACTAACATACTAAGTGATTTCCTCTTTTACAATGTTCAAAAAAATACTAACATATATTCCTAACACTTAAGGCTCAAGAAGAAGTAAAGGTGCCAGAAGGTAAAGTTGCGACCTCTAGCTTTTGAACCAATGAATGCGGATAAAGGTCAACAAACTCCCACACAATAAAGGATCCCAGAGACTGAAAAAGTCTCTGAGAAAGTTGTTTAGAGCCTCCCCAACTGGAGGTAAGTGAAAACTCAGATAAAAACAAGTGTTTGTAAAAAAACATAACTTTCTGGTAAAATCTATCTAATGTATTAATTTTTATCCTTAGGTTCAAGTCGAAAGAGAAGTTGTTGAGGAACAGACTGCCTTGTCTCCATCTCGCAATGAAACATCTGAGGATGCCATTCCAATGGTAGACCTTTCTGAGCCTACATTTCAAACTCAGGTATTTAAGAAATTGAACTTATCATTCAAACTAAGATATTTAGAAGTCTTGTTTTCTAAAAGACTTTTTTCTCTTTCAGGTTCAAACCATAGTATAAACTTCTTGTTAGAAATATTTGTTAGTATTTTGATCACTCAGCACAATGACTTATCCTAGTTTCAGAAAGGTGTTTAGTACTTTAGGTCACTTGACCATTGTAAAGAAGAAATACACCAAGCATGATAGTTTTTAGAAACCTTGTAATATGATGTTAGGTCTCTAAATGTAATTTTAGTTAACTCGAAGAAGACCAAGAAGGAGGCATCCAAGCAAAGGAGAAGACCTTTTGCACAAACGTATCTAAAGACAAAGGAGGAAGTCCACTCAGATAGTTACTTCCAGAAAGCTATGAAAAGACTTTTGTTCACAAAACAAAGTCACAACTAAGTTTATGAGACAACAAGTTTCTGAAAGATGGAAAATGTGATGCTTCAGAAAGCTACATGCATCCGTTGAGACTATAGGACGAAATATATTACACTACATTTAATGCTGGATAGAAATGTCACTATCCTTCTGCAGAACTCTCTGCAAAAAAGAGATATACGCATGGGAGTACTAATTTCAAGATATGATCAGATTGAATTTGAAATATGTCTAACGGATACTATTCAAACGACTATCAAATTCATCTATAAATATCACCACTTAGAAGGTGAGAAATACACACACGAACTACACTCATATCTACAATCAAGCAAGTATTCTCTCAAGTATTCTTACTACAATTCTCCAAGCTATATGTTGCGACTAAGAAGCTCTAGAATTCACAAGTAGTTCTAAGTGTCCTGATCCTTGAACAAGTAGTGTAATTTGTGAAAGATTTGAATTGTTGGATAACTATCAGAGATTTATTCTCTTGAACAAATCTCATAAAATTGGGTCAATAAAGAGCAAGCTACCATACACTGGACAAGTATATTAAGTATTCTTGGTTCTTCAAGCTCTCTAGACATAAAAGTTATGAAGAGAAGCTTACCTAATAATCAACATAACCAACACCATTCAAGCGTGGAGTACATGAAGTACTTGATTTGGAAAATCAAGAAATATCTCCAAGGTTATCTTGAGTATAGGAAGTACTTGGCTCTAGGAGATGGGGAACAACTCAGGGGGAACATTTGGTTGGGAACCATTTGTTATAGGAATCTTAGAATAGGATCAATTGTAAGGAGAACTCAATTATCTGTTCTAGTGGATTCTAGGTCTTTGAAGGCCGAGTGGATTAGTTGGAGGATTACGCCACCTCTAGATACCACTATACTTGATGTGTCATTTACTTTCTGTATTTACATTTCAGCAACACACACACACACACACACATTTACTATTGCAAAGCACAAACTCATTTATCTATCGCATAAAGACTTCCGGTCTCTGATTATAAGTATCAGATACCTTTAAGTATCTAAGAAATCGTGTTTATCGACAAAAGTTTAAAAAAACTATTCCCCCCCCCCCCCCCTCCTCTAGTCTTTTCCTTTGTCGTTATCTGGACCAACACTTCTGCACCTGATTCTGAAATGGTGCATAAGTTCTTTAGAGAGAAGACTATCAAGAAACATCTCCATCTATTCATGTAATGGCAAAGGCTTCGACGTGATGATCTTTCAGATATGGCCAACTTGATAGACAACCAGGCCAGGACAGAAGGGCCTTGGACTTAGAGAATTATATCCATGCCACCTACTTAATTAAGGAGTATAACTTTGCAGCGGTGATGCATGAGGGTTTCTTTGAAGAAAGTGTACTAATTCTTGAAAAAACATTGTTGGATGCGGATGAAGAAAATAGAAGGCGAATGACTTACAAGTCTGCCTTGCCCAAGAGCATAAGTGTCTACCTTTCTGAACATGAGGAAGTAAATGGGCAGTTCACCACCTTGCCAATGGTGATCAACTTGGTTTCAGATGATGAGAAGGAAATCGACGAGAACGACTTTGAGGAACCACCTTTTGAAGATCCCATCAAGAAGGGCAATGATAGCAATGATGATGATGATGATACATAAGTAGCAAAGATTGTTGAATGGGAAGCTGAGGCTCGAGCTTCCAAATTAATGAAACTGTTGGAGAGAGAGTCTTAAGATAGAAAGATCTAGAGGAGATGATTGCTCATAGAGATACCAAAATCCAAAATTTGGAGGCACTAAACAAAAAGGAGATGGATCTCCTTTGTGAGCAAGTCAAGCTCAAGCATTCTCTGGAAACTGCTCTAGGAAGCTGAATCTAGAGCTTCCAAATTAATGAAACTGTTGGAGAGAGAGGCTCAAGATAGCAAGAGCTAGAGGAGATGATTGCTCATAGAGATGCCAAAATCCAAAATTTGGAGGCACTGAACAAAATGGATATGGATCTCCTTCGTGAGAAAGTAAAGCTCAAGCATTCTCTGGAAACTGCTCAGGTTCATGTTGAATCACTGGTAGCAGACAAGCATGATGTTGAGGCTGCATTGAAACTTTCTGGACCATCACAAGACAAGCACAAAGAAACAATCATTGAAGTCCTGGAAGAGTCCTCAGATGATGAGTCTTAAGATGATGGCACTAACCATCTTGCTGGACTGGATGAAGAGGATAGACACCTGGCCACTCTGAATGATCATGTGGATGTGTCTCATTTGAAGAGAAAGGTGATTGCACCTAAATCTTTCAACAAGGCTAGTGAAACAAACAATGATTTTGAGAACAAGTTCATTATCCTTGCAAATATGAAGAATGTATTGTTTGAACAAAAAAATCAAGCCTTGGCCTCCATCCCTCCAGAGTTTAAGGCATTAGATGAGCTCCTGGCTAGAAGGACCAAATATATGATGCTGCAACAAAAGGATTTAGCTATGCAAAGATATGCAAACCTTCAAACTGCTCAGAAGGCCTTAATTGAATCTAGTTATGTTGTTGGAAAGTAGACAAGATGTCTAAGCCACTGGAGCAGATCTCCAAAGGGGAACATCTTCTACTTGGACAGCTTGAGTCCCTACACTCAGAGTTCCAGAAACTGGTGGAAAGCCATAATGTGTTGAGAAAACATTTTGACTCACTTGCTGAGGCTTATGTTGGCTTGAGCCAACCATCAATGACTAAGGGGGAAGGATCCAGAAGAGGAAGCAACCTGCAGAAAAACCTCAAACTATCAAAGAACCTCCCTCCTCTTCAATACCACCACCACCACCACCACCACCACTAACTAGATCCAAAACTTCAAAGGAATATCCAAAGGGAACCAAGTCCCCTAGGAAAGCTGATACACCTTCTGAAAAAGAAGAAGAAGGTGAGATCATAAAGAAGAAAGGTAATGAAGATACTTGATCACCACATGATCAAGGCCACAACAATCTAGATGATGATGATACTGATCATGATGAGCATCCTCTCCACATAATGAGAAGGAGGTTTGATGGAGTATCTGAACCTATTGATGCAAGACATATTGCTGCCAGAACACCATCTGGACATACCAAATATGTCCATGGTAGTTCTTCAAGTCAAACCCCCACTGAAAACACATCAAGGGATAATCCAAGAATGGACAGAAAACAAAGAAGAAATGTAAGGTTTGGAGATCAACCACTGAAGATCTACATCCTAGACCTGAAGATGCATTAATTGAGTACACTAAGGCTCATGATAGCCAGTCTGCATATCAATGCATAAGACAAATGAATGACTATTGGATTCAAGATCTCCAACACTTACTTCTGAATAGGAAATTTCTAATCCCATTTTTAACCAACTGATGGCATGGAGAGTAAGAAGACCTCAACTGATAAATCTTGCACATGTGAAGACATGGCTTCATTTTGAAATGAAAATCAGAAGAGATGCCATGGAAAGGGATATGATGGAAGAAGTTCCTTACATCAAGTCTGATGATGTTCATAAAGTTCCAAAACTCCTGGGAACAGGCTATAGCTCTCAAAACAAGCTTGGAGTGCTAGCTCATGAGTCACTCTACTTGACTAAGCAAGGGTTTGAAGATGACATGACTTACTTGAGAGTTATCTACAAATACTTAAAACTTATAGAGACCAAGATTGAGCATGCCTGGAAATGGGGAAGAGTCTATTGGATTAGACAGTTTCATCAAAAGAATCCTGATCTTGATTATAAAGAGAAGTGCAAGGTTGCCGGAGAAACAGAAATGGTTGTAAGAACCTATCTCCTTGATTATGTCAATGACAAGAGATTCAGAGACTAATCCAGAATGACTGACTGGAGAACTTAAGGTTGCTGAAAGCCTAAGTGTTTAAAGAATGATGATTTGAAGACTGAGAATTTAGAATGTCAAATGGAGTTTGGACTCTCCTGTTGTTCTATTTTCCTTATGTAATGTTGTGTGTATTTTTTCTGATGTATTGACTTTGATATATTCTTATAAGTTATCTTATGTTCTGTAAATGTTTATTCTGATGATCATACTCTCATATACTTTAATAGAAGATAACTTGTCAGCAAAGATCACTCCTTGTGATTTGGTTGATGTCTTGCTTTCTGCACTTACTTGAACTTAATTGATAAATCAGGTCACGGGTTCGATTCCCCGAAATGGGTGATTGTATTCTCTGAGTAGAGATTGGTGGTGATTTGCATCTAGAATCGATTGATAAATTCGTCTTGTTCAACAATTGTAATTGTAATACTATATTTCATGTTAATTAATAAAAAATTGATAAATCATGATGAAATGATTAAGTGTTGGAATGTTGACTTTTCCAATCTGTAATAGGACTTTTTGTGATAGTCATTGTTGTCTGATCAAAAAGGGGGAAATTTGTTAGGAATATCTGTTAGTATTTTGATCACTCAACATAATGACTTATCCTAGTTCAGAAAGGTGTTTAGTATTCTTGGTTCACTTGAACATTGTAAAAGACGAAATACACTAAGTATGATAGTTTTTAGAAACCTTGTAATAGGATGTTAGGTCTCTGGATGTAATTTATATTTAGTTCGAGGAAGACCAGGAAGGAGGCATCCAAGAAAAGGAGAAGACCTTTTGCACAAAGGTATCTGAAGACAAGGGAGGAAAGTCTCCCCAGATAGTTGCTTTCAGAAAGCTATGTATAAACTTGTGTTTTGTTTACAAAACAAAGTTACAACTAAGTTTCCGAGAAAATAAGTCTTTGAGAGGAAGGAACATGTGAAGCTTCAGAAAGCTACATGCATCCGCTGAGATTACAGGACGAAATATAGTACCGTGCATTTAATGCTTGACAGAAATATCACTATCCTTTTGTGGAACCTTCTGAAAAGAGATATACGCATGGGAGTACTAATTTGAAGATATGAATGGATTGAATTTGAAATATGTCTAACGGAAACTATTCCAGCGACTATCAAATTCATCTATAAATATCACCACTTAGAAGCTGAGAAATACACACACGAACTACGTTCATATCTATTATAAGCAAGTATTCTCTCAAGTATTATTAATACCATTCTCTAATCTTATTGTTGCGACTAACAAGCTCGAGAAATCACTAGTAGTTCTAAGTGTCCTGATCCATCAATAAGTATTGTAATTTGTGAAAGAGTTAAATCGTTGGATAACTATCTGAGATTCATTCTCTTGAACAAATCTCATAAGCTTGGGTTAGTAAAAGAGCAAGCTACCATACACTGCATAAGTATATTAAGTAGTCTTGATTCTTCAAAGCTTATTGGATATAACTGAAAAGTTATAAAGAAGCTTATCTAACAATCAACTCATAACAAACACCACTAAGGCGTGGAGTACAGGAAGTACTTGATTTGTAAAATCAATGAGTAGCTCAAAGGTTATCTTGAGTACAGGAAGTACTTGGCTCTAGAATCTAGGGAAAAACTCAAGGGGAATAATTGGTTGGGAACCACTTGTTTTAGGGATCTTAGAATAGGATTATTGTAAGGTGGATTCAATTATTTTTTTTCTAGTGGATTCTAGGTCTCTAAAAGGCCGAGTGGATTAGTTGGAAGATTACACCACCTCCAAATACCACTATACTTGTTGTGTTATTTACTTTCTGTATTTATATTTCAGCAACTCACACACACATTTACTACTGTAAAGCACAAACTCATTTATCTATCACATAAACTCTTCCACTATCTGAATATTAAGTATCAGATACCTACAAGTATCTGAGAAACTGTGTTTATCGATAAAAGTTTGAAAAGACTATTTACCCCTCCCCTATAGTCTTTTTCTTTACCGCTATCTGGACCAACAGAGACTAATCTAGAATGATTGACTAAAGAACTTGAGGTTGCTGAAAACCTTAGAGTATTTTGAAGACTAAAGATTTGAAGACTTAGGTTATAGAATGTCACTTGGAGCTTGGACGTTCTATTTTTCTTAAGTGTTGTTTTGTGTATTTTTGATGATGTATTAATTTTGATATATTCTTGTAAGTATTCCTCCAGTATTAATCAGTACAAGTATTATCCTTACTGATCGGTTTGTTGTCTTAAATATCTCCAAAGAAAATTAAACAGAGAGATTTACATATGGATGGAAAACAAGAAGTGCAACAACTCATGTTTTAGCTTTCAAATTGCTCATGGAACGGCGGAGCAGAAGCAGCGTCTATGAACGCCGTTGGAGTCTCAATCGACCGGAGAGAAAACCTGGGATCAATATCACAAGACCGCCTCCCATACCAGCATAATCAGCTATCTCATACTAAGTCTCCCTATATTGCCTCCCAATCGACTTCTCAACAGGGAATGTAGCTGAGTTCACTCCATTACTTTGCTTCTTCATCTTTTGTTTACGCCTCCGTTTCTTCATCAAGTCTCGATGCCATCGATAGAGGTGGCTCAGTGGTTGAAGTGTTGATTTGGTTGGATTTGGGAATGACGAGGGTGACAAATGAAATGAAAGAAAGTTCTAGATACTAAGTCAAATTTTTATGGGTGTATGACATTTTTGGTCCCAAAGTTTGGGGCGTATGACGCGCGCAATACAATGTTTGGTCGCCATGGTAAATCTAGTTCTGCATTTACAGACTTTTGTCAAATTTCATCTTTTTATAAAAAAAAGACGACCTTTGACCGAGTTGACTGATGATGTTTCACCTTGGTCAACCATTTAAATCAACTTTGACTTACACATCACATTGCTACATCATAACTCAAAAAAAAAACTCAAAAAAAATTTTAAAATTGAGATTTGAAATTAAAAGATAAATAGAAATTTAAATAATCTTAAATCATTAAAATAGAAAATAGGAAAAAGATCTATTTCTTTTTTAACATCAAATCTTAATTTTAGATTTTATTTTTGTCTTACGAGATTTTCTTCCGTTTTTTTCTGTTTTCTATTTTAATTGATTTAAGTTTCTTAAATTCCTTATTTATGTCTTCCAAAATTTTCTTCCGTTTTTTTTTATGTTTTTTTATTTTAATTGATTATAGTTTATTTATTTTTTATTTTAAATTTGAATTTTAGATTTTTAAATTTTATTTTAAGTTTTCTTTTTTGAGTTATGATGTGGCAAGGTGATGTGTAAGTCAAAATTAATTTAAGACCAAGGTGACACATCAGTATTCAACTCGGTCAAGGATCGATTTTTCACCGAAAAGATGAAATTTGTCAAAAATCTATAAATGCAAGACTATGTTTGCCATGACGACCAAACATTCTATTGTGCGTGCCATAGAACCCAAACTTTGGGACTAAAAATGCAATTCTCCCCATTTTTATTTTGACGCATTATTGATGCAAAATGAACTCAGTTTGAATGGAGTTGGAGTGGTAAGGAGGAGGTGCATGGTTCAATTTCTGGTGTAACCATAATAAGGTGGTTTATGACTAAAGAGTTGTTGGTATAGACGTGGTTGAATAGGAGTAAAAAGTGTGTAGGGAGTAGTTGTAATTTAATGTTAAAGAAAAAAAAACCCTCAGTTTTTTATGTTTGTTTCATTAGGTTTTTATACCATAAAACAACATGTTCATATAAAAGCTGAACAATTTGCAGCAAAAGCTTTTTGTTTTCAACAAGTAAACCTTTTATTCAACACAGCATGTGCTATCCTGGGAGCTTTCTGAATACCAAAAGTCCCAGATTATTAGCAAAGCAGCAGCACAAAAGTAGTATTTTCATTAAATGACAAAATAATAAATGTAAATTTCAAATCATACTTAATCAGATGAAAATTGAACCATACCCAAATAGTAGATGACAAAAGAGAGAACCATTACCTGGACTTGAAACATTCAACAACGGGATGACAAAAGAGAGAACCATAGTTCTAATAACTAGTACCGCATCAAAGAAGAAGAAGAAGAAAAAGTTAACTACATCAATTGAAACGTCTCAACATTAGTTTGAGCCTATCCCTTAACAAATCCAATTGAGCCATGTAAATCTCCAACTCGCGTCGAAATAGAGTCTTCCATTCAGCAGATTCCAATTCATCTTCATGTCCGCCAAAGATCCTTGCACCAAATTTCTTTTCTCCCCACATCATTTTCGACAGTTCAAAAACTGTATTGGCACTATCACTTTTAGTTGGAACACTGTCTTTAAAATATTTTTCTTTAAGCCTCCTGAGCTTTTCATACACTTGAGTTTTGGTTGGAACAAAACTCAAAGTGGGCTCAATGCTCTTGAGAAAAGCATCCATGTCAGAAATAGAGACTGTATGGCAGTCATATTTTGTTTTGTAATCGATGGCACCCCGAAGAAGAGCTATCTCGTCAGATTCAAACCACACTTTCTCAAAGCCAACTTGCTTCCTAGGCTTCTTATTCTGAATATGTGTGCCAGATTCTATCTCCTGGACATCATCATCATCCCTGTTTTTCTTCTTCTTCTTCCTCCTCCTCTTCTTGTGAGAAGATGCATCACTCTTCTTGTCCTGTTGCATTTGCATAGTGAAGATAAAAAAATGATTGGAATTAATTGACGAAATAAATTAAAATGAAAAAGAATGATAAAATTAAAAGGAGGGATTACCAGATGAGTATCATCAACATCAATCGGTTGTTTTTCTTTGTTTTTCTTCTTCTTCTTCTTCTCCTCGTCCTTTTTCTTGTTAATTTTGTTTCCATTTTTCTTCTTCTTGTCGGATTGAACATCAACAGCATCTTTTTCCAGTTGGTCTGCAGATTGATGTTGGTTTTGTACTAGTTTGTCTGGGGAAGGAGGTGGTGGTTGTTGCAATTTGGGGTGGTCGACGACTTGAGACCTAAAGGCATCTTCATCATCAGAAGAGATTCCATCTTCGAATTCTTGACTTGACATTGATGATTCTTTTCCCTCCTATTCTGCTGGAGGAGGAGGAGGAGGGGGAGGAGGGGGGTTGATTTTTTAGGGCTTGCTTTTCTACTTGAGTAATATATAGAAGGGTAAATAAATGAAGATGAATTAAAAAGATTTGAGTTTCCCGCGTTTTACCTCTTGTCTTTCCGAGATTAGCATTAATATTCCCATCAATGATTCCTTAACTGCAGAATCCAAAAGATTACTGCTACTCTACTTAATTTCCTCTTTTTCCCAACTTTATAGGGTTTTCCAAATGTAGACCACCGGTCCAAAACCGAAACCGGAAAAGTCAAATTAAAATTTGTGGTTTTTGTGAGTGGAGAAAGAGAGGTACCGATTGGTGGCCGGTCGGAGATGGAGATTGGAGAATGTCGGACGGTGGATCCTTGCCTTCTTCTCCTTATATACCTGGATGGTTGTTGATTACGTTGTCGGAGTATTTTGCCGAGAAGAAGGTCGAGTAAGAGATGAGTTGGATGGGGAAGAAAAAAAAAGCTGCTCCACTTTCATATGGAGATCATGGAAATAAATGATTTCGGATTTTAATTTTATTTACGCGTGCAGTAGTAATTAATTGAACTCAAATGGGGCATAAAGGAAAGTAATAAGTACTATAATTTATTCTTTTTATACTTAAACTTCAGTAATCAAGCAATAGCGGTGACGAGAGGTGGAGCAAAGTTGCTGGGGTTTACATCACGAAATGTAGTCTCAAATGAATCACAACAAATTACCTCTAAAATTCAAGTTGGGCAAAAGTCTCAGACTTCAAGATTTGCATAAGACCAAAACTTACTTTCAATACGTGTCGTGCTACTACTAGAATTTAGTCTGGGTGTCTCTTCCATGATTGTCATGCTTGCATGCTTCAATGATCTCTGGAACCACGCCATCTTCTGTGACCTGCAAATTCCATTAAAAGAATAGTTACAGTCAATATGAATAAATAAACTTTAATAAAATAATAATCTTCTTTTGGTTGCCATAATTAAATTCGACAGTATCTATATCCGCCCGTCCAAATGTAAGAGGCGGCTGCTCTAATGAAATCACCCTTATCTTTTCTTATGATGCATCCAAAACCTATACCTTTGAAAATATCATAGGAGTTAGTATTTAGAAGTGCGTCACAGTTCTATTGGTTCAAACCGGACTCTGATACCACTCTATAAGGTCCCGATCTGATTCGGACATCAAGTATTGTGCCGAACTTCCAAATATATATATATATTTCAGAGTAATAGTTATTACAAACACAACTACAATTTATAATTCGAAGGTCAAAACACTCAACTACAAAAGCAGCAGCGGAACAAGCCAGAGTCCGTCTGTATGCTCAACTACCCAGTACTCTCTTCGTGCTCACAATCTGGGAAAGCAGGATTATTGACACAAGGAGATTGTCAGTCACATGGACTCAGTGAGGATAATCAAGCATGCATGAATATGCGTATGAATGCAACATTACATCAAACCAACACAACACGCTGATCAGGCAGTTTTAAACAGTGGGGAAACCGGTATCAGTCAGTCAGTATCATAGCACATGAAAGGTGCCAGATTTACAGTACTAGATAGTAATTGTCTTGGGCTAGACCGAACGGATCAGGTTGCGGTCTCATCAGTAGCGGCGTGACCACGAGGGAGTTGCTTTTAGGATGGTCACGACCCATCACAACTCCAAAATCCAGACCGTTTGAATGGTTGTATAGTCAGTGTTGCCCGAAAAGATAGCGATGCAGAACGCTTTACAGTAACAGTATGTCGACAATGTCGACCAGGACGGTTTCTCAAATTCACAGTAAAACAGTGTGTGTGGTTGCTTTCAAAATCATTTTCGTTCAATGCAATGCATGAAGATCAGTAAACAGGATCAGTAAAACAGGATCGGTAAACATGATTAGTGAACAGGATCAGTAAAGCGGGATCAGTAAACAGGATCGGTAAACAGGATCAGTGAACATGATCAGTAAAACAGGATCAGTAAACAGAATCGGTAAATATGATCAGTGAACAGGACCAGTAAAACGGACTCGGGGTACAGTATTAATCAGTTGCTGGAAGATTAGAATATCAAGTCAGAATCAAGACACGTTCAGAATTTCGGTTCCAACAGATTCAATATTAACCAAACAGTCGCAATTAGTACTCGAGTCGGGTTAGTCAGTATGACGTCGCGTAGCCGAGGTAGTGTTAGACAAATAGATAAGGAAACAGAAATGAATACTAGAATTTAGGGCGAGGACATATACTATGCATATAGATAAGAAAGCAGAAATAGGTGTTGGAAATTTAAAGCGATGAAAGATGGCATTTTAACTTTTCCCATGGCCTGACACCGAAAGCCAGTCATCACTCACCTTCAAAGTCTTGCAATTTAGGTAGCTCTGTATCTCCTGATAATCAGATAAAATGTTTTTAATGTCGACGCTAAAGTTAATTAAACAACTCCCGAAGTTCTACCCCCAGTTCTCATAATAAACCAAATCAGCTAGGCATGCAATTACGTAGTCTTTTAGTTGTATTCAATTACCAAGCCACGTAATAAACAAGTTCTAATTCTAGACTCGACATTTATTCAAGTAACTTACTTATGTGTTTGGATATACATCAATTATGATACATACGAGCTATACTACTTTACTCGCTTGCCTTCTATTAGTTTTACACCGTATTTAATTCCGGTTATTTACTTCATATAAAACTATCAACCTCAATTATTTCATTTCACATTATCATTACGATGTCTCCTATTAGCACACATAACATGTTTCACTCTGTTATCAGATGTGCATACCATTATACTTATCATATGCATACCCTTGCATTAATATATTCATTTTTTGCATATAACATCTCATTATTACTCTCAACTGTAGTATGCAGCCAATTGCTCATACTACAAGTACCCTGCCTTCTAATCATATTAACAGGTTTATAATATTTATCAGCCTAACATTCTCCTAGCTTCGCAAGTTTCATACAATTTTCACACCAATCACCCTTAATAATTTAACTCATGACACTGCGATTATGTCATACGCAACAGAACAACCATCACGCAATTCATTTACTACCATATGTATTCACTACACCTACATCTTTTCATTCGCTATGTTACACACAATCAACATAATACTGCAATTCTGTTTTATATACACTGAGCGTTGCAAACGCTTACATCTCATCGTTACATAGCACCCTACATACTTCTGTTTATCACACTAGTTGCAATTTAGAAAAGGAAGAATCAAATTCACGCAACACATCTTCAAATAACAGCCATTGCAGTTTACTAACATCATTCCTAATTCAACAGGTATGCCACAAACTAGCCTAGTTATAAACACCAGTTGATCAACTACTTCACACTAGACTGCAATATACTATATTCCAGCCACCAAATCATCAGCAGAAGTAAACCTTCCTATATTAACAGTTAGCAACTATTATTCATACTAAGCTGCAGTATCTCAAAATCAACAGGGGTCTAATAGTTAGCAACTATTAACGAGTACTGCATTGTACAATTTCCCGACCCGATAATTAAATTGTTTAGCGAGCGGGACTAACCGTAACCGTTGAAGGAGCAATCCGGCGAAAGGCGGCGGCGGCGGTGGCGCACGGTGGAGCGCGGAGAACGGGTGAGAGTGGGGGAAAGGGGAAAATCGAACTAAAGCACAACCGAGGAACTAAGCAGTCGGCTTCTTGCTATCTTGCGGAGTGTGAGTGAAGGAGCAGGGGAACGTCGATATTTATAGGCGGTAATCGACGGTTTGGCGCGCGGATACGCCCACACGCGGCGGACATGCGTCCTTTGCCGTGCCACGCGGCTTCACGCATGTCCCGGTCCGGCGTGGCAGCTCGGGAAGGGTAGGACAGGCGGAATGGTGCCGGTTCGGTTCGGTGTTGGCGCGATGGAGGCGGTTCCGGCACGGAGGAATGGCGCGGGGTGCGGAGAGGAGGAGCTGGGTGCGGAGCCGGAGGGAAGAAGACAGGATCGATTTGGGGGTTTTTGGTTTGGAACGGTAATGGTTTGGGTAGAAGAAGAAGAAGACCAATTTTAGGGGGTATACTGGTCTTTGGACTACTATATACACCTGGCATCTTCTGGATCTCAAACGGATCGCAAATAAATTCTAGAAAAATGCGAAATCGTATCCCGGACGATATTCAAGTCGAACTTAAGCCGTACAAAAATTAAAATAAATATTTTTATTTTATTATTTTATTATTGTTTTATTACCCGTTAATAATTTCCTAGCGTTTTCTCGCTACGTTTACTGTTTTGAAATTACCTCAATATTCATGGTTTAATTTTTAAAATAATAAAATTAATTTTTAAATTAGTTTCTAACACGCACCAAATTTTTACGGTCTTTACCATGCGTATTGATGTGTTTTCAGATTTTTGTTTGAGGGGATTTAGGTAAGTTAAATTGTCTTTGGCTATGTTTCCCAGCTCCAAATTCATTTTGTAAGTGTCAATAGGTTGATTGGTAAAAAGTTTCCCGTTTCTCGATTTCCAAACAATCCAAATACTGAGAATCCAAAGGATTTGATTGGTTTTATTTCGGGTGGTGAAGATAAGGTCATACAAATTATTTGCTTTATCAAAATCCTTAAAAGTGTTCTAAAAAGTGGTAAAGCCTTTGCACTCAAAAACTAAATGGTGTTGGTCTTCAAAGTTGGAGTTACATAACGAACAGAGTGGGGATTCGATAATTGTGTGTTTAACTAAATGATCCGCAGTTGGTAGTTTACCATGTAAGGCTGTCCAAAAAAAATGATTCGTTGGTTAATTTTTAACTTCCGAAGTTGGTTCCAGGGTCAAAAAACGGACGGCTGGTTGTTTGTATTAGCTAAGTAATTATAAGCACTTTTTAAATTAATGCTACCGGAATTACGAAACCGCCAAATGAGGCAATCATCCTGGTCCGAGGTTGGAATTGGCCAGGCCAAAACCGACTCTGCAAATTTCTAAAGGACAGCGATGATTGCGTTGATATTCCAAGTTCTATTAATTAATAAGTCCTCAATTTTCTCATTAATTAGACTGATCATGATCGGATAAAGTATAATCATTTAGGATTTTATCGTTTAACCATCTGTTTATCCAAAAGTTAATTATGTTCCTCGACCCAGACTCCAACCAATACCATCCCTAATTAAATGTTTATGATTATGCAAGGATTTTCAAAATCAGCTATTTTTACCTTCAGATTCAAAACAGTAGGAGGAGCGGAAGTATTTGGCTTTTAAGACTTGATACCAAAGCGAATTATCAATGGTAATCAATTGACAACGAAACGCAACTCATTGATAAGATGCTTCACCTTCAACAAATAGGTCGGGAATTCGAGTCACCCTTTATCCGTTTAAAATAAATTCATTGTTAATCAATTTCCAAATAAGTACTATATGTGATACTACCAGTAATAAACAAGCAATAATTTACCTATTATATAATTCATGGTCTAATTCTGTTCAAATCGATTTCTTTTGGTTTTAAATCGTACCAAACCAAAAAAAACGCTTAAATTCTTAGGTTTGAACCAGTTTTCCATTTTATACCAAACCTTAATCATAAGATAGTAGTTGTATACAATTTTTTTTCTTTTTCTTTTTTTTTGAAGAGATTAAAATATTATTGAAACTCATGTAGGCACAAGACATGCACACGAAATGGGATACAAGAACATTACAGACAAGGAACAAAAACTAATCCACAATTTCCAGCCCAAACCGGCCCAGGCTAAAGCAACACACAGAACCTGAAACAGAGAGCAGAAAACCACCAGAACCCCCCTTACAGACTCAAATTTTGCACAACACCTTTGGGACAAACCATCCAATCAACCATACTATACGTTGAACTAATGGACATCTTGTTTTTAATCCAGGACCAACTATTGAATTTAATCAACTCCATGATATCCGAACATGTCTTCTTTTCTCCACGAAAAATGAGTTTGTTTCTGCTCATCCATAAGAACCAAACCGCACATTGCCAGAGTACTTTACCCACCTCCTTGAAATGCTTAGCAGTGTTCCCAGCCATTCGAAGAAAATTTGGAGTAACACCCTCCCAATTTAAATCCGGAATCCAACCAACAACATATACCATGTCACAAACGAACATCCAAATCACACTCGAAAAATAAATGTTCAATATTTTAGACGCAATTAGCATAACATCTGTAGCGGCCCGGGATCGAGGTCCGGACGTCAAGGATTATGCCGAAACTCCCAAATACATATATATCAAAGTAATCATTATTACAGACCCCAAATTTAATTTACAAGTCTATAATTATTTCATACGCCTAAAAGATCAGCAGCGGAATAGCAAGGCCTAGTGTCAGTCAATCAGTCTGTCTACCCCGACCTCACTTCGTGCTCTAAACCTGGGAACTCAAGGTTAAACAGGAAGAGCGTAAGTCAACTAGACTTAGTGAGGACAATCAAGCAGGTATAAAAATGCATGAATACAACAAGATAGCAAACCACCACAACACGCTGATCAGGCACTTTTAAAAATGGGGAAACCAAAAACACGCACTCACGATCATAGCACATGAAAGGTGCTAGGTTCACAGTACTGAAACAGTGACTGTCTTGGGCTGGACCGAACGAATCAGGTATCGGTCAAATAAACAAGTAGTGGCGTGACCGCGACGGAGTTGCTTTAACGATGGTCACGACCCATCACAACACATAAATAGGACCGTTTGAATAGTCTGAACACGCACGTAGGAGCCCGAAAAGATAGCGCTGCAGACCGCTTTATAAATTTTGTCGAACAAGTCGACCAAGACGGTTTCCCATGTTTTTCCAAAACAATATGGGGTTGCTTTTAAAATTATTTTTCATGCAATGCAATTCATGTGGATCAGCAAGACACAATCAGGATGTAATATCAAGGGGTAACTGCCATAGAATAGCATCAGGTTAGATTCAAGCTACAATCAGAATACAGTTCAAAAGATTCAATAACAATAATATAGTCAGTATTCGTAATTAGTCTTCTTGTTGGGGTCAGTCGGGACGTCGTCGCATAATCGAAGTCAGTGTTAGGCAAGCAGGCAAATAAGCAAGAACATATACTGGAATTAGAGGCGATGAAAGGTAACAACCTTCCCAAGGCCGGATGTCGAAAGCCTGAAATCGCTCACCTTGAATGAACTGGTACGCTACGCAACTTCATAATCCTGATAAACGGACAATACTGTTTATTTTTACGCAAGAATAATTGTAAGACTCCCGTAATATCCCCCAAATAATCATAACAAGTAGTAACAGTTAAATGACGATGACGCTTAAGCACATAATTTCATAAAATCATATGATGCTACCAAACGCACGCAAAATCAACACAATATCAGGTTCCATGCTCAAGTTGGAATTAATTCAGACGCTAAAGATACTACGGGCGAGTAGATAAATTAGACACCAAGTAACAGGCCGACTACTCAACCAAAATACCAGTTCACATAATACACTCAACTTGTGAACACTAAAAAAATAGATATTAACTGATCTGCCTACCGACTATATTCATCAAAGGTAAGGGAAGCTCAAAATAAAGGATTTTCGGCGGATCTAGAGTGGGGGCAACGTTGATGGGTCTACAAAGCTTGTAGTATGTTTGATTATGTCCATCGTTGTTGCTATAAATCCCTGATTCAATTTGAATAGATATTATACATGCATTTAAGCTGCTCTGTACTGAAATAGTACTCATATTTATTTTGATAGAATTTTAGGCCATGTTTAGTGTATCCCTTAAAATCAAGCCAATTTTCTACTTAACATAATTAAGAGAGTATTGCAATTAGTGTTCATAATTATAATATTTCTTTGACTTAAAAATGTAAATGGCTGGCAGCTACCGAAATGGATGGTGAGTGATATGAAATAATTTCTTACCAAGTTTATAATTGTTTTGAATTATTTAAATAAAAAAATATAAACAATTTAAAGAAATTAATTATCTCATTCAATTTATTAGTAGTTAATAATAGTTATTAATTAATAATAAATAAAATAATAAATTACAGAAATTAATGAATATTAGAGGAAATTCATACTATATATTCAATTATCACATCTTCTTAAAATAGAGCAATTAACGTGCAACATTCTATACAGGAGGGAAAACACATTATATTATAGTTGGACTTGTAAACTTTCCATCTTTATATTATTTTATATTTATTTGGTGTAAAAAAATTAAAATTGCTACAAATTATCTCGATCAATTTTGATTGAAGTTTTTGACTTAAGTGGTATAGAAAAAGATTTGAATAGAAACTCGGATTCTAATGTAAAATATTTCATTAAAAGTTTTTCTTTTCGGTAAATTAAAAGTTTAAACATTGTAAAGTTTACATTGCTCGAAATATAGGCATGAGTGGACTCTATTTGTAGAGTACGAAAAACATATGAATATTGATATAACTTTTATATTTTTATATCTAATATTGTACTAAATATTAATGATTGAAAATAAAATATAAAAGAGAAAAATAGAATAAAATGGGAGGGGTAACCGTGCATATATATGATGAAAATGTAATACTCATATATATATATCTTTTATATTTATATTTTAATTGAAATATATTGAAAGAAATTCTCACGGGTTAAAGATTATATAAATTCTTTAAAATAGCATCTGAGCTTTAGATAGATGTGATTTCTGAGCTTGAGGTGTGAAAATGGAAAAACCTCCAACTAAAGGCGGTAAGTCCAATACTGGGAAAGGGAAGGTTGTGCTAGATTCACTAACGAACATATTGAAATTCTCAATAAGCTTTTCGTAAATGCAGGGTATATAATAATTGAACTTGGAAGAGCCATAATCCTTCATGATGAGCCGGAACTCATAATAGCGCATGCAAACTAAAAAAGTATCACACATTGGTAACCAACGCAATTTTCGTGCAATGGAGATGAGGAGGCGTTTTATGACCAAAAGGATTGATTTCGCGAGAAACACAAATCTAGCCCTTCTTTATATTTTTGTGGCTATAAGACCCCAAAAGGATTGGTGATATGGAGCCCTTTTTCTTTCTTTTTTGTTTTTTTTAATCACAAAGTGAACTTTTCACATTCCTTTGTTGTTTCACGTACTTTAAATAAAAAATATATATCTCTCCTAATTGATCTATTTCTCGTATAGTATTATCCATTCATTCTTACATTTACAAAATTATTTTAAGTATCTATCTAGTTTATTACTCATAAAACTCATGCCCAACTTAATAGGAAATTGAATCCATGGCGGAGGTACGATGTGTAGTATGAAACATATAATTTTCATATGGAATTTTACTTTTTAGTTAGGTCGTTTATGTTATAAGTATAATTAGATTATGAATCATTAATGTTAGTACTTAGAAATATTATTGAATTAAACTTAAAAAACTCTCTTCCCCTCAAAATATCCTCTCCACTTCAATTTTTTGGTGAGATGGACGCAGAGTGTTTCTAGTGGTTGAAAATCAACAAACCCGACAAATACTATGAGCACATGCAAGCACACTTTGAAAACACTTCTTCCCAAACCTAATCGAGTAACTTTCGACCTTTGTTCCAAAGCTCCTACCAAGATCCCTACACTCAAAATTATCGTTCTCCCACATCCCAAACACCAATGTTTTCACAAACACTGAAAGAAGAGGTTGTTCTTGAAACGCAGCCGGAAAAACAACCGACCCGGAGGCGTCTAAAAGCAAAAGTCATCGGATGAGCGACAACCAACACATCAACCGGACGGACAACCCATACAACGAGAAATGAGGATTTGACTCTCATCTCAGCCTACATAGATGTTAGCCAAAATGATATTATTGGAACGGATCAAAAGTATTGTAAATTGTTCAGTCTAGTTGCGGAGAAGTATAAGGATATCAAGAGGGGAGGAATGATGACCGGGATGGATAAATTTCGTACTCATGATTCGCTTCGTGGAAGATGTCGGAGGCTGAGATGACATAAATCATTGGTTGATTTGTGTGGAGCGTACTAAAGTCATTGTCGGCAATCGGAGTGGCTACAATGATTCTGATGTGAACGAAACTGCCAGCAAATATACATCAAGAAATCAAAAGGCTACGCCATATTTTCAACGTTCAAACAGTGGGATGCCATGAAATCATATCCAGAGTGGGGAATACAAGGTGAACTTGGAGGACAACATGAGGAAGTTCGTACCACCTGGGGGTGTTGAGTTTCCGGGTAACGATGATGATGTAGGTGATCAACCAATGGAATCAGCATGTGGCAGTAGTGGAAAAATCGGGGTTATGAAAGTGTGGCAAGTATCAAACGGCCTATTGGTCATGACAAGGCCAAGAAGTTGGCTAAGAATGCCAGTTCCGGTAACATATCAATGGATGTAATGGGCGAGAGAATTACTAACTTTAATGATAATTATCCCCAATACGTTAAAATGGAAAAACGGAAGTTGGAACTTGCGATAATGACAAAGGAAAGGACTATAGGGGAAGGGGGGGGGGGGGAAAATAGGTTTTTTAAACTTTTATCGAGAAACAATCTTTCTCATAAACTGTTAGGTTTCTGATACTTAGATTCAGAGAGCGAAAGACTTAAGCGATAGATAACCGTGATTGAGCTTTGCTGTAATAATGCGCGCGCGCGCACGTGTGTGTGTGTGTGCGATGCTGGAATGTAAGTACAATAAAGTAAATAACACAATAGTTTATAGTGGTATCTGGAGGTGGCATAATCCTCCAACTAATCCACTCAGCCTTTCTGAACCTGGCATTCACTAGAACATATAATTGAGTTCACCTTACAAAAACTCCTATTCTAAGATCCCTACAAACAAATAGTTCCCTACCAAATGTTCCCCATGAGTTTTTCCCTAGCTCCCCAAGCCCAGTACTTAATGTACTCAAGATAGCCTTGGAGCTTTTCCTTGATTTCCGAAACCAAGTACTTCTTGTACTCCACAACTTGATGGTGTTGGTTATATGATGATTGTCAGGTAAGCTTCTCTTATAACTTTTCAACTATGTTTTTAGAGAGCTTGAAGAGATGACACTACTTGATATACTTATTCAATATATGGTAGGTTCTCCTATCTGACCTAAGTAATTGATATCCGTTCTGGAGAATGAGCTTCAGAATGGGTATCCGAAAGTTAAACTCTTTCACGAATAACAATCTTTTGTTATAGGTTCAGGACACTTAGAACTACTATTGATTCTTCGAGCTTTGGTCGCAACAGTAAGCTTGGAGAATGGTAGTATGAATGCTTGATAGAATACTTGCTTGATAGTTGATATGAGCGTAGTTCGTGTGTGTATTTCTCATTTTCTAAGTGGTGATATTTATAGATGAATTTGTGAGTCATTTGAATAATATCCGTTAGAACTTCTCAAATTCAATCGTTTGATATCTCGAAATAAGTACTCAGAAGTCCCTTTTTCATTTTCAGAGAGGACTATGCATTGATCGACTTTTTAGCCGGTGTAATAAATGCAATGTACTATTTCTTGTCCTTTAGTCTCAACGGACACATGAGACTTTATGAAAACTAGCATGTTCCTTAACTCGATGATGCCATATGTTCAGAAACATGTTGTAGGGGGTGTTTGGATGGGGATTTGAATACCCCCATTTGGCTCGATGAACAGTGATTTGGCCTAAAATACACTTAAAATACCCCACTCTAATGTCCATCCAAACACAATTTTTACCAAAATCCATCCAAATGCCCACTCAAATATCCATCCAAACAGCCACGTAACATCCCAAAAATTTATTAAGCGAATTTGAGCAAGTTAGTACGAAATAGAGCTTTGGAGCGGAGTTTGGTTTCGTGGGCTAGGCCCCATGTAATTTTCTTTAAGCCAATTAATTCCTTAAACTAGTTCACAACCACTCTAACCCAGTAAAAACCCTTTTTCCTGGGGAAGTTTGAATACCTCCAGCAACTCACGTTCTTTCTTCCTCACGCATTGCTTTCAACGTTTTTCAGTTCTTTGACGAGGAAAATCCAGCCATCTCTTCGGTAAGCATAATTAGTGTGTTTGAGTATTCCCTTCCTCCACCCTTATCCTAAGATCCTTCATTCTTTGTTTTCTCTGGGTAGTATCAAAGGAACGCAAGTTTGAGAAGAAGATTTAGGTATCGTCCTCTGTGCTTTGAGTTTTGCCCATTGTTTCCAAGGCAAGTTGATCTTGATTTCTTTATTTTAGACCCCTGTGCACCAGTATGATTGAAACGGTATGTGTGGAGTTTGGAATTTATATTATGGAGTTACTGGATTGCTGTTAGCACTCTAAGTACTGCTAAAATTGAGTTTCAGGATCAATTGAATGTCCTCTGGCCATTATTATAACTAGATAATTGTTAATATACTTGGATATACCTTGACCCACTGTAGTGTATGCTTAATTAAGTCTCAAAAACTATTACATACTTGTGTACATCCTTCTGGCCGATTCTGGATATATTAAAGTTTGATTCAGGAGTTACTAGTTAGCAAGGTTGATTTTTTATGTCTTTTACTCACTTTGTTAATTATTACACATGGCGTTGAGTTGACAGAATGCCTTTTTAAGTGAATTGGCATGTTGTGCTATTCAAATGCATTGATTAGTATAATTGCATAGTGTAATTGTTCTCAATTTATTCTTAAGTATACTGTTTAGAAGTTAGTGTTAGAGTTTTGCTATATTATGGTTACTCAGCAGCATGACTTCATAGTTCATATCATTGCATCCATGTTGACTCATGTCTTGGTAGGAATTGCAATTTATTTCAATATGCTAAGTCAATTAAAGTTAATTCATGAATTAAATTAGCGGGCTCGTAGGGAATACCTTAGCATCATGTGGCTCAAGTTAAATATTCAAGTTAAAGTTATTCAACTTATTCACGGGCCGATATAGGTACTTGTACTTCAATCGAAATTTCATACCATGTATGGCCACTATAGGCGACGGTTGAACCCACGTTGCCAAGTGAACTCATGAATTTATAACATAAGAATCATGCCAAGCAAGTTTACTCAAAGTCAATTAAGCCATAGAAGACGAGATTATTTTTTCTTCAAGCCAAGAAGTATAAGATCAAAAAGATATAAGATAGAATTCTAGGACATGGCACATGCATGAACTTGCTTAGTCTGTGGTTTGACTAACTTCTTTCATTGACAATCTTAGGTGATGAGATGGACTTGCCGGGTGTGGGGACTGGCATACCGAACTCGTGATCATTGTCAATATTTTGCTTAACACTTCTTTTGGAGCCCAAAACCTAATTTTACTATTTTGAACTTTATTTTGAAGCACGATTTTCCTCAAGACTTGCATGCTTGAGTTCCGCATTTTCTTTTCCATCACGAATTAGTTTCACGGATTTCATTTTATAGACTTTGGTGCAGTTTGCGTCACATTTTACAGTTTAATAAGTAGCATTATGCGTTTTTACTGTTTCAAGTTTTAATGCGCCCCAATTATTACTTAGTTCGTCATTTTTTTAAAATGGGCGTTACATCTTGTGGTATCAGAGCACAAGGTTTTAAAACCGGTTCTTCGGATTTAAAAAAAAAAAATTGCATTGTGAGTGCATTGAACCATGATCACAGTCGGACGTCTCTTCACTCCGGTAAGTTCCTTTACGATTATGTTGCTAACCAAGCTATATATTCCAAGTAGAGTCCATAGTTAAGTATATTGATATTTCTAATGTGTTACTTACATGCGTTTAATTTTATAGTTAGCATTATGAGTCGTAATAGGAATACGAGAAACGATCAGGCTAATGTTAACGACATGAATCCTGTTGGGACCCCGGTTACGATTGAGGCTTTGGCTCAGTTTATGGCTCATGTTGCGCCTGCACCAGCAAGGAACCGTCTCAGTCAGTTTTTGCAATTGAACCCACCAACATTTGAGTTCTTGGTTAACCCCGTAGTAGCGGAGGACTGGGTGGGTGAGATGGAGAAACTTTTTTATGTCCAAGACTATACGGGGGAGGAGAAGATGCATTTCGCTGCTTTCCACCTTAAAAGCAACGCACTAGATTGGTGAAAATGGATAAGGGTTTGATTATGAAAGGGATAGCACTGTATTCACTTGGGAGGGCTTTAAGAAAGACTTTTATGCAAAGTATTTCCCAATGAGCATTCGTCATCTTAAGTAAAATCAATTTCTCACCCTTGTTCAAGGTCATCTTATGGTGAGACATTATGAAACCAAGTTTAATAGCTTGGCTAAGTTCACATCCCGATTTGTGGCCACCGAGGAGGATCGAGCGGCCCGATTTCAGGTGGGGTTGAATCCGCTAATTAAGGCAGGAGTTGCACCGTGTGAATTGAAGGTGTATCGGGATCTGGTGGATAAGGCATTGGTAGTTGAGGAAGTGCAGAATGAAGTCAATCGACTTTCACATTGCCAAGCTCCTCAACAACGTCCCAGACATGTTGCTCTAGTTCAAGGAAACTACAGTCAGACGAAGAAACCCTTTGATGGTAACCAGGGTTCATTGTCTGGATAGAAGCCTCCATGCAATAATTGTGGAAGATTCCATCACGGTGAATGTTTATAGGGTAAGAGGGTATGCTATTATTGTAAAAACCCTGGTCACCAGAGAGATGATTGTCCTGTGAGGTCTACATCTGTTGGTCCGACTAGGAACCCATCTCCAAGAAGGAATGTGTCCCAGCAAGGAATTTTGTTCCAGCTAAAGCATTTGTAATGACTCGGGAGGATGCGGAGAATCCGCTAACATCATTGCTGGTAATACTTCTTTAAGCATTCATTATTTTTGATTTTTTTAGCTAAGTGCATGTTAGTATAATTTCTCTCGTTTTACACCTCTTAGTGAATGTAGGTAATGCCTTAAGCTTGTCTTAATCCCTTAATTGCTTGTAGGACCTTTGAGCGTTTGTGGCATTATTGCCTTAGTACTCTTTGATTCTGGAGCGTCTCATTCTTTCATGAGTTCATCCTTTGCAAAACGTCTATCTAGTCATCCCGTGCAAATGGGTGCAACTTTTAGGGTGTCCTTACCATCGGGGGAAGTTATGAATTTAGCGAAGCTCTTGGTAGATTGTCTGGTACTCATAAGCGGCCGTGAGCTTTATGCGAATCTTATCAAGTTGGGGGGTTAAGGATTTTGACGTTATTTTGGGCATGGACTGGTTGTTATTTAAGCACTATGCATCGATTGTTTGTTGTAGTAGGAAGATCATCTTCAATAATGATGGTGCTTTACCTTTCAACTTTCAAGGTAGTTCTTCGAAGCCTAGAATTCTGATTTTATCTACAGTGAAAGCTCGTAGGTGCATTATTGGAGGGTGCGAGACTTATCTTGCATTCATCGCTAAAGAAGAAGGTGAGCGATCGACTATAGAGAAGATTCCAGTGATTCGAGCGTTCCACTTGAGAGAGAGGTGGAATTCGAAATCAATTTAGTCCCAAGGACAACCCCAATATCAAAAGCACCATATCGGGCTGAATTGAAGGAACTAAAGGAGCATATTCAAGATCTTCTCGATAAGGAATTTATTCGACCTAGTTTCTTCCCTTGGGGAGCGTCGATTCTTTTTGTGAAGAAGAAAGATGGTTGGATCCGATTATGCATAGATTTTCGAGAGCTGAACAAGGTAATCATTAAAAACAAATACCCTTTACCGAAAATTGATGAGCTTCTAGACCAATTGCAAGGAGCGACCTTCTTTTCGAAAATCGATTTGAGGTTTGGATATCATCAGACGAGGATCAAAGAGGGTGATATTCCAAAAATAGTTTTCAATCATGATATGGTAATTATGAGTTCTTGGTGATGCCATTTGGTTTGACAAACGCACCTGCCGCGTTTATGGATCTTATGAATCGGGTATTTTCGGACTATCTAGATAAGTTCATCATTGTGTTCATTGACGACATCCTCGTCTTCTCAAAAACTGAAAGGGAGCATGATTATCATCTTAGAGCAGTGTTGCAACGTTTGAGGGAGAAGTCCTTGTATGCAAAGTTCAGTAAGTGTGAATTTTGGTTGGATGAAGTTCCTTTCCTTGGACATGTTGTATCTGGAAAAGGAGTCGCTATAGATCCTAGTAAGATTGAGGCTATTCGCAGCTGGCCTACTCCGACGAGTGTAGGCGAGATACGGAGTTTTCTTGGGTTAGCTTGCTATTTCGGCGATTTGTTGAGGGTTATTCGAGAATCAGTTCACCATTGACACAATTGACCAGGAAAGGGGTAAAGTATGTTTGGTCAACAAAATGTGAGAAGAGTTTCAATGAATTGAAGGGTAGACTGACATCTGCACTCATTTTGGTATTGCCCGATGGAAATAAAGATTATGTAATCTACAGTGATGCCTGCATTGAGGGCTTGGGATGTGTACTGATGCAAGAAGGTAAGGTTATTGCCTATGCCTCTAGGCAATTAAAGGTACATGAGCAAAGTTATCCCATCCAAGATTTGGATTTAGCAGCAGTGGTTTTCGCATTGAAGATTTGGCATCACTACCTATATGGTGCTAACTGTGAGATATTTACCGATCATTAGAGTCTAAAATATATCTTCACATAGAAAGAGTTGAATATGAGGCAACGAAGGTGGTTGGAATTGGTCAAGGATTATGATATAACCATTAGCTATCATCCTGGTTGTAGCTGATGCTTTGAGTCGCAGAAGTCAAATTTCATCTCTTCAATGTTCGTCGAAGCCGTTGATGAAGGAGATCGAAGATTTTGAGTTGGAGATTGTTACCTCTGGGTTGAGTAGTCGATTATCTGCCATCTCTAACCAGCCTACGATTTTGGATTGTATTCGAGAGGCTCAATTGACGGACCCTAAACTCGTAAAGCTTCGGTCTAAGGTTAGCGAGGGAAAGAGAAACGATTATATTATCTCAGAGGATGGAGCCCTTAGACTGGCAAGGCTATAGTAGTACCTAATGATGTTGGTCTCAAGACTGAGATTATGAGAGAGGCTCACAGTTCTCCATATTCCATTCATCCTGGTGCTATGAAAATGTACCAATACTTGTGATCATACTATTCGTGGGTTGGTATGAAAAGAGACATAGCAGAGTATGTGGAGAAATGCCTCCAGTGCCAACAAGTGAAGGCTGAGCATCAAAGACCATCTGGGTTACTTCAACCGCTCATGGTCCCAAAGTGGAAGTGGGAGCGTATCTCTCTGTATTTTGTGGTTGGTTTACCTAAGACGCGAGAGGGTTGTGACTCGATATGGATGATAGTGGATCGTCTCACCAAGTCTGCACATTTCTTGCCGATTAAAAGGACCTTCATTGTTGCAAAGCTAGTTGAGTTATATGTTTCTGAGATAGTGAAGCTACACGGAGTTTCGTTATCTATTGTCTCTGATAGGGATCCTAAGTTTACCACATTTTCTGGAAAGGTTTTCAGGTGGCTTTAGGAACAAAGTTGAATTTTAGTACTGCTTTCCATCCCCAAACTGATGGTCAATCTGAGAGGACTATCCAAATGTTGGAGGATATGCTTAGGACTTGTGATTTGGATCTCCAAGTGTGTGGGATAAGCTACCCTTGGCAGAGTTTTCTTACAATAATAGCTACCATGCATCGATTGGTATGACTCCATATGAGGCATTATATGGCAGACAATGTAGATCTCCTGTGTTGTGGGATGAAGTCGGTGAGAGAGGATGATAGGCCCTGAGTTTGTTTAACATACCGTTGAGGTTGTTGAGTTGAGGTTGTTGATAAAATTCGAGAGAGGATGAGGTCTGTCCAAAGTAGACGAGCTATACCGACAAGAGAAGGAGACCGTTAGAGTTTACAGTTGGTGACATGGTCTTCGTGAAGATAGCAACGATGAAAAGTGTTATGAGGTTCGGAAAGAGGGGCAAGCTTAGTCCGAGATTCATTGGTCCATTTGAGATACTGGAAAACATTGGTGTTGTTGATTACAAAGTCGCCCTTCCTCCGATCTTGTCTAGCGTCCATGATGTCTTTCACGTATCAATGCTTCGAAAGTTTATAGCGGACCAGCAACATGTTTTGAGCTATGCAGGTCTAGGTCTCCAGCGAGATCTAACTTATGTCGAAGAGCCCGTGGCAATTCTCGAGCGAGCTGAGAGAGAGGTTCGTCGAGGTCAACATGTCGTGTTCGTGAAGGTCCTATGGAAGAATCATACTGAGGCAGGTAGAGGCTACATGGGAGCGCGAGGCGGAGATGCAATCTCGTTATCCGCAACTTTTTGATAATAATTCATTTCCCTGCTTGTTCTCATATTCAGAATTACCTGTCTTATGTGCTTAAAAACTCTGGTTGTGTTATGCGATGTATAATGTAGTAGTGGATTGAGGTTTTTCAAGATTCGAGGTCGAATCTCTTTAGAAGTTGGGTAGATTGTAACATCCTAAAAATTTATTAAGTGAATTTGAGCGAGTTAGTACGAACTACAGCTTTGAAGTGGAGTTCGGTTTCGTTGGCTAGGCCCCATGTAATTTTCTTTAAGCCCATTCATTCCTTAACCTAGTCCACAACTACTCTAACCCAATAAAACCCTCTTCCTGGAGAAGTCTGAATACCTCCAGCAACTCACGTTCTTTCTTCCTCACGCATTGCCTTCAATGTTTTTCAGTTCTTTGACGAGGAAAATCCAGCCATCTCTTCGGTAAGCAGAATTATTGTGTTTGATTCTTCCCTTCCGCCACCCTTATCCTAAGATCCTTCATTCTCTGGTTAGTATCAAAGGAATGCAAGTTTGAGAAGAAGATTTAGGCATCGTCCTCTGTGCTTCGAGTTTTGCCCATTGTTTCCAAGGCAAGTTCATCTTGATTTCTTTAATTTAGACCCCTGTGAACCGGTATGATTTAAACGGTATGTGTGGAGTTGGGAATATATGTTATGGAGTTACTGGATTGTTGTTAGCACTCTTAAGTACTGCTAAAATTGAGTTTCAGGATCAATTGAATGTCCTCTGGACATTATTGTTACTAGATAACTGTTAATATACTTGGATATACCTTGACCCATTGTAGTGTATGCTTAATTAAGTCTCAAAAGCTATTACATACTTGTGTACATCCTTCTGGCCGAGTTCTGAATATATTAAAGTTTGATTCAGATGTTACTCACTCTGAATATATATTATATTTTAGCAAGGTTGATTTTATATGTCTTTGACTCACTCTGTTAATTGTTACACATGGCGTTGAGTAGACAGAATGCCTTTTAAGTGAATTGGCATGTTGTGCTATTCAAATGCATTGATTAGTATAATTGCATAGTGTAATTGTTCTCCATTTATTCTTAAGTATACTGTTTAGAAGTTACTGTTAGAGTTTTGCTATGTCATGGTTACTCAGCAGCATGACTTCATATCATTGCATCCATGTTGACTCATCTCTTGGTAGGAATTGCAATTTATTTCAATATGCTAAGTAAATCAAAGTTAATTCATGAATTAAATTAACGGGCTCGTAGGGATACCTTAGTATCATGTGGCTCAAGTTAAGTATTCAAGTTAAAGCTATTCAACTTATTCACGGGCCAATATAGGTACTTGTACTTCAATCGGAATTTCACGTTATACCATATATGGCCACTATAGACGACGGTTGAACATACAATGTCAAATGAGCTCACTAATTTATAACATAAGAATCATGCCAAGCCAAGTATAATCAAAGTCAATTAAGCCATAGAAGTTGAGATTGTTTTTTCTTCAAGCCAAGAAGTATAAGGTTAACAAGATATAAGATAAAATTTTAGGACATAGCACGTGCATGAACTTGCTTAGTCTGTGGTTCGCCTAACTTCTTTCATTTACAATCTTAGGTGATGAGATGGACCTGCCGGGAGTGGTAATTGGCGTACCAAACTCGTGATCATTGTCACTATTTTGCTTAACACTTCTTTTGGAGCCCAAAACCTAAATTTATTATTTTGAACTTATTTTGAAGTGCGATTTTGTGCAAAACTTGCATGCTTGAGTTCCGCATTTTCTTTTCCATCACAAATTAGTTTCACGAATTTCATTTTATAGACTTTGGTGCGGTTTGCTTCTTTGCACAACTTATAGTTTAATAAGTAGCATTCTGCATTTTTACTGTCTCAAGTTTTAATACGCCCAAATTATTACTTAGTTCGTCATTTGTTTAAAATGGACGGTACACATGTTATTTTCAATATTTGCACTATATAATATGCTTTCTGGACATAGTCTATCTGAGGAGACTAAACCTTATGTCTTCATCAAACTTGTTCATGACATTCTCAAAATATAAAATTGTATTCAAAGACCTAATAATCCTGGACACAGTGTATCTTCAGTCTTCAAATCTTCTATTAAAATCCATATCCATTGCTATGATCTTTCTTCATGACTTTCTCAAAATATCAAATTACATTCAGAGACCAAATAATCTTATTACAAGTTTAAGTAGACTAGCATACTAAGTGATTTCCTGTTTTACAATGTTCATGTGAACTATGAGTATTAGTCACATTTCTATACTAAAGATAGTATTTGTCACATTTCTATACTAAAGATAAATCATGTGGTGATTGATAAAAGATACTAATAGATATTCCAAACAAAATTTCCCCCTTTTGATCAGTAAACCATGGCTATCTTCAAGGTCCTATTACAAACATAAAAGTGAAAACAATCCACCAATTAACTATTTCAAATGATATTCAATCAGTTAATTAAGTGCAGAAAGTAAACATTAACCAAATCACAAGGAGTGATCTTTGCTGACAAGTTATCTTCATATAAATGGTTTCTGAGAGTATGATCTACAGAAAGAACTACTACAGAGCATAAGATAACTTTTACAAATGTATTACAAAGAAATACAATTAGTAGAATTACATAAGCTACTAAGTAAATTAGGACAACAGGAGAAACCAAGTTCCAAGTAAACATCCTAACTTACTAGTCTTCAAGTATTCAAAAATTAACTTAGGTTCAGAAACCTCAAGTTCTTCTTCATCTCTCTAGATCAATGGATGTCAACCCTCTTGCAGCCTTCAACATATTCATAGAGCAACCTTCTGACAGGGAGCTCTGTCTTTCTGGCTAGTTCACAAACATCCTTGTAAATTTTGACAGGGTCTTTGTTAGACTTAACAAAGTTCTTAACTCAAAGGTATTTACCCCATACCCACGCATGGTTTACCTTCAGCAGTGACAACTGATGATACTTGTAAGTTTCCTCCAAGTATGCAATGTCATCCAGGTATTGTTCATTCGTCATGTAAAATGATTCATAAGGTTCCAACTCCTAGTCTGTTTTGTTTGCTGAGAGTACCATCCAATTTCTTGGTCTTGTGTATCTCATCAGGCTTGTAAGGACAGATGAAATCCATTGGCTTTTTCATGGCCTCAGTCATAACATAAACCTCAAAATCAAGCCACTTGTGAGTATTTGCTGGATTTAGCAATGTAGGTTTGTTGGTTCTCCATGCCATCATTTGATTGTAGATGAGTTCTGGAAACTTCTTGTTTAGTAGAAGATGTTGTAGCTCAAGTATCCAGTAACCATTCTAAAGATGTATGCATCTATAGGTCGATTGGTTGTCATTAGTTTTGACATACTCAATATGGGCAGTAACTGATCTTTCTTGTTTTTCTCTTGAACTCTACCAAACTGTAAATCCCTGCGCCTATTTCCGTTCAGACCTTTCTCCAGTTCTACTTGCTTTCTGGGGGTTGTGCTGGAAGGTCCACCTTGGATCGACTTGGTATTACCAGAAGGAGTTCTGGCAGTGATTGGTGTAACAGTCAGTGATGGTTCAGGGAGGCTACCCACTTTTCTTCTCTTATGAAGTGGATGCTCATTTGTATCAGTCTCATCATCATCATTGTTGAAGTTTCTAATTGGAGACTTATAGGTTTCTTGCCTTGGAATTCTTCTTCTTCTTCTTCTTCTTCTTCTTCTTCAAGGTGTGTCCTTTTCTGGAACTTGACTTGTGAAGAGAGGTAATTGTTTTCTCTTCCTTCATCTGCCTTTCTGTGCAGGTTGATTCTCTTCCCCCATAGTCATGAGTGACTGACTCAAACTGATGTAAGAATGAGAAAGCGACTCAAAGTTATTTTGTAAGTTGTTGTGAACTTGGACAAGTTTCTGGACTTCATTTCTGAGCTCTTGATTTTCTCTAAAGAGTATCTGTTCCTTTTGGTTCAGCTTTTCAAGTGGACGGGATATAGCCTCTCCTTTCTGAATAGCATATTGAGCTTCTTCAAGTGACTTGTTGGCATTGTTGCAGTCTTCATTCTGGACCATGCCTAGATCTTTCTGAGACAATGCAATGCTAGTAGCTCTGTGTAGCACGAGCTTAGCTATCAGATTAAGGTCAGATGGTACAGATGAAAGTACCTGGAAATCTTCAGCAACTAGCTCAGAATGCAGTTGAGCAAACACAATACTTCTTCTAAGGAATTAGCCATCTCTGGAAGTAATGGCAGGTGATGAGAAGATGTGTGGAGCAAGAAATTCTCTCTTTTAATGGGAGAGAAGAAGTGCATCATCTTCTGGAGCTATATCATGTGTCTCATCATCATCATCAGTGCTCACAAGAATGTGATCATTCTGATCATCAATGTGGTCGAGCCCATCAACCATTTTGCCTTTACTTTTGGTGCTGTCTTTCTGAGATGATGGTATCATTGGCCTATCTGATGCAGCCTTAGCATCATGCTTTGTATCGTCTGTCACCAGAGCGTCTAGGGGTGTATTTCGAACCGAACAATTAGCTTAGCGAACGTTCGTTCGTTCGCGTTAGTGTTCGATGAACATCTTAAGTTTTTAATCGTGTTCGGTTCGATAATATTTTTACAAATTCGTGTTCATTCTTTAACGTTCGATTGTTCGGTTCGTCGAAGACATAAAATTAATTATAATATAATAAAAATACAAAAATTTCACATTAATTGTCATAAAATAATAATAAACTAAAAAATATATAATACATTTCATAAATATTGTATATTAATTATATATATATAATTACTACTTGGTTATATAATATTAATATATAGTGTAATTTTATTAAATATTTAATTTGTTCGCAAACCGTTCGTGAACTACCGAACAATAATAAATATGTTCGTGTTCGGTTCGTTATCTACACGAACATGTTCGCGAACTGTTCAGTTCGGTCAAACTCGAACACGAACTGAGCGTTGACCATTTTTTCCACAAACTTTTCACGAACGTTCTGTTCATTTACACCCCTAAGAGCGTCCAACTCTGCAGCCCTGACATCGATATCTTTCTTCAATTCTTGCTTTTCAGCTAGGCGTGTCTTCTCCTTAGCATTCTCTGCCTCAATCATCAGTAATTGGGCTTCCTTAGCTCCAATCAGAGATTGATACTCTTGACTGAGCTTATTTTCTTCTTCCAACATTTTCTTGAGTCTTCCAACTCTAGATTCAACAACCTTAAGTTCTTCAGGGGGATCGGCTTGTTGATTTTGATCGTTTGAGTTCTGTTGGTCTTGTTGGCTAGCTGGAGGTGGTGATTTATGTGATGATGGTGGGTCTCTCTAAGTAGAGTCTGGAGCAGGTGGAGTCCCTGTTCCAGCATTTCCTTGTGTTATTCCACCAGTCCTTGGTGAAGGACTATTATCATCTTCATCATCAGAAAGATTGTTGTTATCACCGCCTTTTGGATGTTCAGATAAGGAACCCATATCGTTTATTCAGTTTCTTCATCTTCATCTGAAACCAGGTTGATTATAGTAGGAAGTGTAATCCTTTGCCCGTTTACTTCCTCTTGCCCTGAGGGATAAACTCTTAGTGTTTGGGGCAATGCAAGGTCTAAAGTCATATGCCTTCTGGTCTCTTCATTTGCAGTATAGAAGGCATCCATCAGCTTCTTCCCAACGTCATATGTGAAGTCGTCATGCATCAATGTATAGTGAGAGTAATCACTATGGGAAACATGGCATGAACGTAATTCTCCAGATCGAAGCCTCTTGCCCTTCTCTCTGTGGTCAATCACATTGGCAAGCTTCGTTGGATCAGCCTTTCTGAGCTTTTGCCATTGCCTAAAGCATTTAACATGTTGTTTCATGGTGATTGTTTGGAAAATCTTCAGTAGATCAAGTGGGGCTTCCACGTCGATCACTGGTATCACTTGAACCTGAAAGAAAGGTTTCAAGCTAGTATTATTCAAACTTACTTGTGGTTATCTGAGAATAAAGAAGTCTAAGTGTTTCTGAGATCCACACTAGGCTCATTTACTTCGACTTCTGGAGCAATATGTGCTTCAGATACTGTGGTCAGAGAAGTGGCTGCTTCCTCATCAACCATTCTTGTTGCTTGAGCCTGAGAATAAAAATCAAACTTATTGCTTAGAAATATTCTATAGAAGGGTGTTGGAAAGTTATAAGTTTATGAGAGTCTCACTTACTTCTAAGTTAGGAAGCTCAAAATTAATTCTTTCAGAAACCGGAGTGGTCTTTTGCAACCTTTCTGGAGACTTAGCCAATGCGGTCGTGTCTATTTCCATAGGTGTTGTTGAGGTCGCAACAATGTCCTTAGTCACCTTTTCTTCAGAATGAATTATTCAAAGAAGCAAAGCATTTGATTAAGCAAGTTGTTTTTCACAAGTTATTCACAGAGAAAATGATTCTTATTTTACATACATCCACCATGGAAGGCTCATAAACAATTTCTTCAGAAGGCTTTTCAACCTCTGAAATCTCTTGGGCTTGTGGTGTTTCTACCACTTCAACTACTTTCTCAGTTGGAGCATGTATAGAGACAATATGAAGTTAGAAACACACAAGAATTTTTTATAAGTACAAAATCGATTATTTTCAGAGACAATTGACTACATGTTGCACATGCTCTTGTTCTTGTAGTGCAGAGGTTGAAGGAACCTCTTCTTCGTTCAGAGGGGTGGGCACAATGTCTCCCCCCTGTTGAGATGTCTCCATGAAAGCCTGTAACAAAGGAAGTTTATGAGTAACAAGTTAAACATTATTCAAATGTTTCACAAGTTAGATATATACTACTCTTGTTACCTGTGTATCTTCAGGCATTGTGGCTTCCATAAAATGGCTTGAAGTTTCTGTTACTTCGGACCTTTCCTTTGGTTGAACGTTCATAGTTCCCGTCTCAGAAGGTTGAGGAACCTGCTCAGGTGCAGGAATTTCTTCAGCAATTAAGTTTGCTAGCAACTTGAATGTGGAAGCAATGTCAGAATCTTCCAGCATTTTGTCATCCACCGCCAAGCCTTCATCTGCCTGTTGGGGTGTGACATCTTTGACCGACCTCTCTGGGATTGCATCTTCTGCAACCTTAGCTTTCTTGTTCAGTGAAGTTGAGCTAGAGGCTCCACCATGAGTCTCTATCCATGATCTCTTGAGTACCATTTGAATTGGAACATCATCCTCTGAGTCCATATTAATGTCTGGGACAGACTCATCAATTTCATTGAGCTCATTCACGTATAGCTCTGCAATTTGGACCTCAACATGTATCTCTTCAGATACCCCTTCTCCCTGAGCAACCAACTCATCTTTGGCAACCTTTTTCAAAGCTTCCTCGTGAGTGTGTTGGTACATGGTGTTGGTCACTGGGATGTCCATGTGCTCTCTGAGCACAACTCCACATTTTTCTAAAATGTAGCAAATTTTCAGACCATAGTGCATATTTGACATGGAGTCAGCACAACCTTTAACGACTTTGGGTTCAAACTATTGACTCTGTTCACAAACTTCATGAAGAGATACTTCCCCCAATTGAAGAGGTTATCTCTGTCACTTAGCTCTTTCTGGAGAATGGCCATTATCATCCATCTCACCAAACTGATCTGGTCAATGCCTCCTTTGTTGCCATCAAAGCACTTGTGAAGGATGCTGGCTTGCACATTCCAGTGCTCAAAGAGGTGTCTTGTTCTGATGTCTCCCAAAATGAAAGAAGAGGGGCAGTCCTCAATCTTATCATTAGCTGCTTCTTCATACAACACTCTAACAATGGTATTCAGAGTCTTGTCTCTCGTGTTTATCTCATAAGTCGTCCCACGATTCTTGAGACGGAAGATCTTGCCGAAAGAGTCACAATAAAGATGTATTTCTACACCTTGAACATGGGATTTAATGAACGTTTCTTCAACGTTCACTATCCTGGTGTAGACTTGGGCAGAGTTGTAAAACTCCAAGACATCAACTGGACACAATCCAGTAGGTGCAACACTTGAAACTTTTTGATGTGAGCCTTGGATAACATCTTCACAACTAAGTTCCTATCTAGTGTGGAAGAGATAGCCACATTCAGGTATTTCTCCACCATGTGTGCTCCCCAATTCATTTTGAGGCTGGGGGTCCAGTCCTCTGGGCTGAAATCACCCAGCAAGTGTTTGTTCAACACTTGCAAAACTTTTTCTCCTTACTTTTCAGCAGGAGAAGCAGTCACAACAGAGTTCTTAGATGAGGTCTTTCTGGGTGCCATCTCTTTATATAGATACTGGGTAAGATTAGAGAAGAAGTGCTTGAATTCGAGAGAATTTAGTCTATCTTTTCAGAAGACTAAACAGATGATTAACAGAAGGCTTTGCAGAAAATTTCGAAGTTTTTGTTGTTTTGATGCAAGTGAAAATTTCAGATTTGGTAAAAGTGTTTGTCTCTTACTAGAATCCTTTATATATAGCAAGATAGAATTCCATTGATACAACATACATATAGAAATTCGTATGTGTATATGTGTTCATTGCATCGGCGTGGTATACGTTTCTACTTTGCATTAAATACGAAGTGGGCCATGATTGTATTTGCAACATGCATTACTTGCCGAGATTTAATCTCACCCGTTGAGATCAATCGTTTATTCATCAAGGACTATGGTTGAATATCTTTGCAATAATATCAATCAACAAGTGTTTCCGTGTCGACTTAATGAATTTTGGCAATATGTATCCATAAGTCACTGTTAGTGTGAGAGACTAGAAACCTTTGGTCTTATCATTTCAGAGAGCAAGTCTTGTTTTATGTTCATATAAATGGTAAAAACATAAAACCCTAGACATGTTTGACTCTCAGAAATATGTACTTTGTTGGACTATTTGTTCTCTCATACTTCATGACTTTAAATGGTTTTATGAATGCTTATTCAAAAATTACCACTAGATATTGATCTGTCCATAGTATTTGAGTTCTAGTGTTATATACTTATGGACTATATACCAACCAGTCTTTCTGGATTCTCATTTCCAGAAGATCTTAGGCTTTCTGAGTCATAAGTCTCATAAACCTTATCATCCTTCTTTTCATATAGGTTATCTAAATACCCGTTTCAGAAACATGTTTCATTTTTCTCTGATTCTTACATACTCTTTTAGAGATTTAGAACTTTTCAGTTATGTGGCAACTCCATTAACCTAAGACTATGTGTTAAGGTTAAAAACCTACTTTCCTGGAGTGGCTTAGTGAAAATATCTGCAAGTTGATCTTCAGTACCAATCTTTAGAATCTCTATATTGTCTTTCTCTACATGGTCTCTGATGAAGTGGTCTCTAACATCAATGTGCTTAGTTCTAGCATAGAACTTTGGATTCTGAGTAATCTCAATAGCACTTGTGTTGTCACATAAAATGGGAGTTTTCTCTTCATTGAGTCCATAGTCTTTGAGTTGTATGTGTATTCATAGTATCTGAGTAGCACAACAACCAGCAGTAATATTCAGCCTCTGTGGTAGAAGTAACAATTGAGTTTTGCTTCTTGCTAAACCATGAGATAATTCTAGTTCCCAGAAACTGACAAGTTCTTGAAGTACTTTTCTTATCAAACATTGATCCAACATAATCAGCATTTGAGTAGCCAACAAAACTCAATCCACTTTCTTTAGGATACCATAGTCCAACTTCTACAGTACCTTTGACATACCTTAATATTTTTATAGCAATGTTGTAGTGTGATTACATGGGATTTGTCTGAAATCTAGCACACACCAACTGCATATTGAATATCAGGTTTGCTTGTAGTAAGGTAGAAAGTGCACCTATCAACTTCCTATATTTATGTCCTTCAACACTCTTATCAGATTCAACATAAGTCATTTTTGTTCCTATGCTCATAGATATCTTGACATTCTTTTGAGAAGGCTTCAGATTAAACTTGTTGAACATATACTTTGCATACTTTGTTTGACTAATGAATATTCCATCATTGAGTTGCTTGACTTCCAATGCTAGGAAATAGTTCAATTCTCCCATCATGCTCATCTCAAATTTGCTCTTTATGAGATCAACAAAGTCATCACAAAGTTGCTTATCTTTAGATCCAAACATAGTCATCAACATATACTTGAACTAAAAGTAGTTTCCCATCATGGTTTAAGGTAAACAAAGTTTTATCAACTTCACATTTCTTAAAACCACTTTCCAGAAGGTATCAAAGTGTCATACCTTGCTCTTGGAGCCTGTTTCAGTCCATATAGAGCTTTCTGTAACTTATAGTCCATCCTACTTTCTGAGGAAACTTCAAAGCCTAGTGGTTGATCAACATATACTTCCTCAGTAAGTTCACCATTCAGAAATGCACTTTCACATCCATCTGGTAAACTTTAAAGTCATTATGAGCTGCAAAGACTAGTAATAGTCTGATTGCATCCAATCTTGCAACTGGTGCATATGACTCATCAAAGCCTAAGCCTTCAGTCAGGGTAAATCCCTTGGCAACCAACATTGCTTTGTTTCTAGTTATTTCACTAGACTCATTCATCTTGTTTCTAAAAACCCACTTAGTTCAAATCACAGATATTCCATCCACAAACGGAACTAGTTTCCAGACCTTGTTTCTCTCAAATTGATCCAACTCTTCTTGCATTGCAGAGATCCAGTCTTGATCCTTTAATGCATCTTCAATACTCTTAGGTTCAATATTTTAGATAAAACAGCCAAAGAGAGAATCAACATTTTAAGCTATTGCTCTCCAAGTTCTAACACCCTGATCAATTGGACCAATCACATCCTTTCAGGATGATCTCTAATCCATTTCTTAATAGGCTTTAAACTAGTAGGGTAATTATCTACGTGATCTGAATGTGAATCACTACGATTATGACTTGATAGTTCTTCAGTATCAGTGATATTTTGTACACCTGAAGTGCGGTAAATATTAGACACTTGTTCAGTGTGAGAGAATTCTAGACTACGAGTTTCAGAAAGGTTATTCCCAGAAAGGTCTTTACGATGAATATTCTCAGTTTCCATTTCTGGAATCCTCATAAGAAATTCTTCATTATGTCTACGAGTCATCTGGTTGTTACTAGGCACATCATGCTTTTCTTCATTAGACTCATCCTCAATATTAATGACAGGGTTTCTCCTCTCTGAGGGTTCTTCTTCAGAATCCTTAATCAAGAGTTCTTTGAATCTATCTGAGAGTTCTTCATCTAGGGTTATTTTCTTGCTTCCTTCATAGAATATCACATGAACTGATTCTTCAATCTTCTTTGTTCTCTTGTTGTATACTCTGTCTTTGCTATTCATAGAATAACTAAGAAATTCACTTTCATCAGCCTTTGGTTGAAATGTTCTCAAGTAGTCTTTCCCACTGTTAAGAACAAAACATCTACAACCAAACACCCTCAAATGTTCGATATTAGGGGGTCTACCAACCAAAAGCTCATAAGGAGTTTTGTCATGGTGTTTGTTTATCAAACATCTGTTCTGAGAGTAGCATGTTATATTTACAACTTCAACCCAATAAATTCCACTTATTTCAACATCAGCTAGCATTGTCCTTGAAACTTCTTTAAGGATCCTATTCTTCCTTTCGGCAACACCATTTTGCTGTGGTGTCCTTACTGAAGATAGTTGTGTTGTATACCTTTCCAGGTACAAAACTCTTTTATGTACTGGTTGACAAATTCAGTACCATGGTATGTTTTGATTGCAGATACCTTTTCATTTTTCATGACTTCAAGCTTGTTCAGCAAGTTTGGTATCTACACCATAGCATCAGACTTTTGTTTCAGAAAGACAATTCAGGTGATGGTAATGTTGAGTCTTCTGAATCTTCACTTTCTGAGTCTGACTCAACATCCAGAGCATCGAGTTGAATTTGGATATTCTTTCTCTCTTCA
>JAYMSP010000678.1:0-44084 GCA_036897095.1 Plantago elongata | reverse complement strand
ATATTTTTAACAAATGACAAAATGAAATGTTTATTTTATATAATAGATTAAATATAATTTCTATGAAGTCTGTGATAGAAAATTTATAGTCAACATACACTTTTTGTTTGTGGTATGTTATTAATAATATAAGTAAATAAAATTAAATGTATGTAATATATAAATAGGTACTAGGGTTAAATTACAATATAAATTAGATTGTGAAATGTGTGATGATAGGATACTGTAATCATCAATCTGTTTTAATATATGGAATTAGTATAGTAGTAGACTACACTAGCAGTATATGTCTTTTGCCTGCAGCATCACTGTTTAGTTTTGGCAGTTCTCGGATCGAATTATTAACAGCTTCCAACGGCTAATTAAGTGATACTGATACCCTACATTGACCATTGGCATACATGTAGATAGAAATTAACGTGTCGATTCATCTAGCTTCACAGCTAACTTGTATGCAATGGTACATATGGTTAGTAATGACATTGCAGATTTTTTTTTCTTTAGCAGTCTCATTGTTTTGGCAGCACATTTAGTTGTCTATATCCTTAAAATAATAGGCATGATCATGGGAAAATAGAGCAAAATTAATGTGATTATTTGGCAACCACTACTCACTCCAGCTAATTGTATACATGTCATGTCGGTGCCATTTCAGTTGACCACTTGGATGCATAGTGTTCTTTGATTCAGTGAACCGCTCCTCTATCCAGAATTTGTTTTCATATGCATTATTATGTGGCTCGATTGCAGGATTCTTTCTACCGTGGTTTGAATCCTGAAGAGTTGAAGAGTGTCCACGAGTATAATTTTGATCATCCAGGTAATTGTGTTGGTCTGAACTCTGAACATCACTGGTCCCTAGTTTTGCCGATTTAGTCACTCTTGAAGATTGTTTTAGGGCTCCTTTTTGGTGAGAAGTGCTGCTTTTCTAATCCTTAGAGATATTGCAGATGCTTTTGACACAGAGCAGCTACTTGAGTGTGTTGAAACTCTCCGGCGTGGGCAATCTGTCCATGTTCCTATATATGACTTTAAAACACACCAAAGGTCCTCTGACAGCTTCCGACAGGTAACCACTTATGAGATTCTATTTTACGTAAAAATTATTTGAGTAACCAATGGTGACCAGAGAATTCAAAACAATATTAAAGAACATTTGAGGGAACACTAGGATTAAGTTTGAGTCTGGATCAGTCAACGGTGGAAGTACAAATCAGTGGGCAATGCATCCTGATGGTGCTGTTCCTATGTGCCTTTATTATCGGGTGGATATTTTAAAGAGATACTTAACAGCCAGATAGTGTCTGCTTTTTTTTTTTGGAACAAAGATAGTTTCATTCCAGTAGCCAAACGGCAAAAAGTACAACCATTCAAATACAGAAGGCATAAAAGCCACAAACTAAAAGCAGACACCACTAAAAACACGAGGATATCCAACTCTGACAAACAGGAACTAATTTAGCATCCAAAAAACATCTACCAACAGTTATGTTCGGAGTTCATCTATGTAGTTTCTGCTTCCTCTGTTTTAAATTTGTGAAGAAGCTATAAAACAAATGGTGTATCATCAGTGTATGCTTCCAAAGTGCTTTCCCAATAATTTTGGTAATTTTATTAAGTTTTTAATACTTCTTCATTAATTCTTATACGAACTGTAACAGGTAAATGCATCTGATGTAATTATTTTGGAGGGTATCCTAGTTTTCCATGATCAACGAGTGAGAGACTTGATGAACATGAAAGTTTTTGTCGATACAGGTTAAATTTAGATGCATTGCTTGCTATATCAACTTATTCTGTATATTTTTTGTACTAAAAAACTATGTTTCTATCTTAACCCCTTTCCTCCCTATTTTATTTATTATCTTTTACCATGTTAATCTGTGGCTAGATTCTGATGTGAGACTTGCTCGTAGAATAAGGCGAGATACAGTTGAGAGGGGCAGGGACATAAACTCAGTTCTTGAACAGGTGAGCCCTTTTTTATTAAGCTTTTGTTTCTAAGCCATGAAATACTGATGTTTTAGGCGATTCCCAGCTGGCTATGCCCTGAAAGTAAGTTGAATACTACACCAGGAACCTCCAGATGTGTGATCATAACATCTGAAGTATTAATATTAGCATTCTGCAGGGTTTTTTTTTTTTTTTTTTTGTGGGGGGGGGGGGGGGGTTAATTTTTGTATTATATTTGTTCGAAGATTTATTTTATGTGATGGTACACGTAGTTATGATAAGTGAGTATGATATGATTATATTTGGGGTTGACTGATCTCCTGATCACCGTGTTTATTCTAAGTAGCAGATTGATAGCCAGTGCTCTATTCCACAATTACCAACCTATCGTCCGTCTGAAGCTCATGGATTTATAAATGATAGATACATGTCATCATACGATTGTAATGCTGACCACTGAACAATTAGTAACTGTCATATAATTGTAAATAAGAAAAAATGGGATTTGTCCATCCATGGGAATTGTTTAGAATTTCAAGACTTCTTGTGACCTGGTAGAACAATATTTTCTAATCGTATTGTGTTAAAGATGGTACCTTGTATAATGGAATGTCTTTCTTTGGCTTCGTCCATCACCTCCAAGTTTGTTGTATTTATGGTCTCAAAGGTCCATACATCTTTAATATTATAGTACTCCCTCAGGCCCAATGGATTCTCAATGTTTGCTTTTAATGTGCTTATTTAGGGACTGGGGTAATCTTAAATCTGTAGCAATTTACCTAAATCTGGAGCAATTTTGTCTCTGCCCATCAAACATTTTATGGTTGATGATGTGAAATTACCTATATCTGGAGCAATTTTCTTAATTTGGGCAACTCTGCACTTCATACGATTAAAAATTAAAAAAGAAATGACCTTGGCGGCATGAATATGATAGATATCAATAAATGTTGAACTATTTAAATCATTGCAAATTCTATACAGTGGATAGATTTTTTTATTTGATAAGTGGTTTGCCTGAAAGCAAAAGGTAATGGAGTAATAAAATTTGCCCAAAAAAGGGAAAATACAGATCTGGTTGGGACAGGAGGTTATTACACTTACTTTACTGCATAAGCCATAAGATGCTTTAAGATTACTGCCTATGACTTTTATTCAACATGATTTTGATATGTTTTCCCAATACTGTATCCTTGATGTAGTATGCGAAGTTTGTGAAGCCTGCCTTTGAGGACTTTGTTCTTCCTTCAAAGAAATACGCCGATGTAATTATACCGCGTGGAGGTGACAATCACGTTGCAGTTGATTTGATTGTCCAGCATATTCGCACAAAGCTTGGGCAGCATGACCTATGTAAAATCTATCCAAATGTTTATGTTATCCATTCAACATTCCAGGTTATGACCCTTTACAAGTTCTTCAAATACAGCTTTTATGTTTTGTTGACATGCTGTTTATACCACAAAGGAGATAATTGTTGATTTGTAGCCTGTACCATTTGTTTCCTTTTGTCTGCGGCTTCACAAGTTTTCAGTGATCACCATAAATTACCATCATTTTATGTCTTCTGTGGATCATACTGGGTTTGAGAATTTTATTCTTTAAAGTATGACAATTCATTATAGTTACCCTCTGATAGTTCGTATTGTCTGCCTGCACCCCCACCCTCCTTGAGCAACATTTTTAATTAGAGTTCATGCAGAGGATTTGTGCCAGCGTGCTGAATGAAAGTATTGGTGATCCAATAATGCCTAATGTGGATCAGACTGGGTTCCGAGAATTTATTTGTCCCCTGCCCCCCTTGAAGACTACTGCAACTTTAATATTGACACTAGCAAATTATGTTTTACAGATAAGAGGTATGCATACACTGATTCGGGACAGAGATATCTCAAAGCATGATTTTGTATTTTATTCAGATAGGCTTATTCGCCTGGTAATATTCGGCTTTCTTTGTAGTAAGTATGGTTTACAGCCAGATAGTATTTTTGCACGAGATAATGACCAATGATTGCAATTGTTCAGGTTGTGGAGCATGGTCTTGGTCACTTACCATTCACTGAGAAGCAAGTTATCACTCCAACAGGTATATTTCTATACATTTTTTAAGGGCTTTACATTTTCAAAAATATTGATGTTGCAGAATAAATTGCTCACTGAACATTTAGTAGGATATCCATGCATTTTGAGACTTCGTGTTATTTTACTGCAGGGTCTGTATATACTGGTGTGGACTTCTGCAAGAAATTATCTGCTGTTTCCATTGTTCGAAGGTAATTTAATCATTAAGTCCAGGTACCATTATATAAGATGTGTTAGTGGAGTTGAATTTGGACAATCGGAATTGTTCGACTCTGTCTTAGTATTCTCGTTGCTATGACATTTCTTTCTATGTATAGGCTTCATGGATATTAGGTCTTCGTATTTGTTGGTGGGGTTGGGCATAAATCTCAATCAACTATTTTCTGTCTTGCTAAACATGGTTTTTGGTTGCAGTGGAGAGAGTATGGAAAATGCACTGCGTGCTTGTTGCAAAGGAATAAAAATTGGAAAAATCTTAATCCACCGTGATGGTGACAATGGGAAGCAGGTCATTGTTGTGTAAATTTCTTACTATTTAATCTTTTCCTTTCTTGCTTTCACCCAACTGAAAAACTCCCAACCGTGCAGCTTATATATGAAAAACTTCCAAATGATATTCGAGAGCGCCATGTCCTACTCCTGGATCCCGTTCTTGCTACAGGTAATGATTACATAGTCTCCTGATTCTAGTTGTGCTCACAGCTTGCAAATATGGAGTACATCCTAAATTCTGGAGGAATTAATGCTTGCTTTGCAGGTAACTCGGCAAACCAGGCAATTGAGCTACTGATACGGAAAGGAGTTCCAGAATCACACATCATCTTTCTAAACCTTATATCAGTGAGTTGCCTTTTTCTATGCGCTATAAGTTTAATGTGTAAACTACTCCAGTTTCTTTAGGACTAGAATTTTGGTTCGGAGTCGTAATTCTGTTTTTTATTCAATGACACTTCTAGTTCGGAGCCAATATTTCGTACCAGCACTAAACTAGAATTAAATGGAACTCCGAGCTTATACGGTTCTGGACTGATTTGGAACGTCACAGTGCCATTTACGTTCGTATCTATGTTGGGCACAAGTGGAGAAAACCATGGTTCCACTCTATAGTCATTTAGAAGTTCTAAAAAACATGATTTTTTAATATAGAACTGCATTTTAACCCCGTTCCTAGCTATGGTAATTCCACAATTATAACCTCTGTCTTGACTTGAAAACTAACATAGATCTAGCTAACTTGTACTAAGTGGCTAAGGGGGTTTTCTTTATGTCCGTTTATGACCCAAATCATTTAAGAACTACAAGTCTACATGTATAAAACAGTCCAAATCATATGAAAATGAAACCAGCCTGAAACCTTTCTGCACTCACAGTGTTTCATAATGTTCTTGTACAGGCGCCTGAAGGAATACATTGTGTTTGCAAACGTTTCCCTTCTCTTAAAATCGTAACATCCGAGATTGATGCTTGCCTGAATGAAGAATATCGAGTCATTCCAGGTTTAGGAGAGTTTGGTGACCGTTACTTTGGCACTGACGATTGAGCTATTGTACAAAGCATATGTAGCTCGTTCCTGCACTGGTTTTTGCATCATGTACATTATATCAACTGCTATCTCTTGACACTTCTTAACTTATTAAATTTCCCATTCTTTGACCAGAGTTGGGGAAAGGCAATTCATTCATTCCTGTTTTAACGTGTAATAACAGGCTGAGTGAAAAGAACAGACAATCTTTTTATGTTTGGTGCATTTCAGTCTCTTATAGTTGGTTTCTTCTTGTGTATTTACAATAGGAAAGCTGTGTAACTGCCAGATTTATTTGGGTTTCTTAATTATTGTTTAGGCAGCTAAGTAGTGAAGTACGAGTTGCGAACCTGAAGTAATTTGGTTATTTTTGTTTGCTGAATCGAGGTGATTTTTTGAGTTATTTTCACATAATGGAATTGTGTTTAGTTGTGTCTGTGTGTTTTTGTTGTAGCCCGTTACTCAGTGTTGCTCAACAGGCTGAATTGAGCTCGGCTTGAGCTGAATTGAGCTCGAGTTTGGCTCATTCTGTTACTGAAACGAGCTCATTTTTCAAGCTCAAGTCGCGATAAGTAGGCTTGAGCTAGACTCATTTGATTAGAACTGAGTTTGAGCTCGTTAGTGAAAAAAGCCTAGTATATTTTTCTTTCAAAAAGTATTCCAAGTATTGTTGTATATTGTCATTGTCAATCTGTTGAGTCCGACTTGGCTCAGATAACAAAATTAGCCCTACGTTAGGATCATGTTGCACTAAATACCTTATCGAATGAGTTAAATTGAACCTTTGAGAGGGCTCAACCTGTGTACTTCATCACGTGGTTACTTATCAAATTATCTTCATCATCAGCTACTGATGTTCCGAGTGATATTTGGTGTTGTGTTATACTCCAAAATAATCTCATTATCTCCCTAACTAGAAGCCAATTTTTGATATCCGTCAAGAACAATACAAAAGATTCAACTATAATAATGTATCGTAGTTGTACTATGATAGCTAACATGTGGGCAATTCGGTTATTTAAGCATTCATTTTAATTCTTAAGAGTAACTCCACTACATAATATAATAACGTATTTGCCAGGATAAGTGTAAAATGTTATGCATATAGCCATAGGTATGTTATCTTCCTATGTACTATATATGTTTTAAGTGGACATTTGATACATGAATCGGAACTTGATAATTGCAGGAGCGAAGACTGCGAAGTCAACCTCGTGGGTATAACTATATACATATATAGATTATTTTTTGTAGCTTATTTTTTAAGTTAGGGTTAAACTTAAAATTATCGAATATATTATATTGTGTTTTTTTTCTTCAAAATACTATACCCCTCCTCCGTCCCCGTTTGAAAAATCCCAAAGTCATCCATCTGTTATTATTTACTGGATAACGAAATACAGCTTAGTGAGTAAGATGATTTACCTCCAACTATTGTATTGGGGATTCGAGTAACTCCTTAATGTTTATAAAAAAAAGTTAACAGTTACTACTATTAAGATTTTGAAAAAGTAGGATTAGTAGGAATATTTTGAACGTGAAGATTGGTTGGTACCATGCCATGTTAAAGCAATGGCACGAGAGTCTTGTATATTGTATTGGTGGTGGGGTGTAATTGAAGTTGGACCAGATTCGAAGCTAGTCAATAACCATTACTAGTTCGTTCGTTGTACAGGTGTCTGACTCCTCTTGTGCCGATAAACCTTTTATTATCGCCATTAATTCCAAACCTTCATCCAACGGCTCACCAGCACCCAACCGACAAAGCTAGCTGAGAAAGATACTTGAAACATCATGTAACCATCAACAAAAGCTCCCAAAATACTTATCTAAACCCAATATACATTTGTGAATCGTATTACAATTGATACAATGATTGAATCTCGACGAATTTATCATTTCAACATATTTCGAACAATACAAGTCAACCCAAATTCATTTCAGCATTCTCCAAATCAACCAACAACTAAACGAAAAAGATAAGTAAACACACAACATAAGATTTACGTGGTTTGACAATTAATTACGTCCACAAAATACCAAAATTTCTATTAACCAAGATTCAAAACGCAGTATACAAGGAATCGACCAAACTACCAAGTTGTCCAGCTCAATTCTCTCTTCCTCACCGTGTTTTTTTCTAAAAATCTCAATGTGTTTGCATATGTTTTCTCATGATTTATTCTAGTACTTAGATGTGTATATATGCTAGATGAAATCAACATATATTCCTTTTCCTAACCACAAAAGAATTATATTATAACTAGAAAATAAAACTTTGTCTTCAAGTAAAAGTATCTCAGTTAGATTCGACTTCTAAATTCTGTATCTTCAGTGTTGTCACCACACCACACAACTCCAGTGTTTCTAGTGTTATATCAAAGTGTCTCTAGTACACTCTAACACCACACATCGTTTATCCTCATTCCAGTTTATCCAGTATACCACGTTCTATTACTAACTTTGATATTAAACTAACCGGCTTCACATCATACAAAAAGAGTAATCATCAATTTTAAAAAATTAAACTCATAACCTTTTAAATACGGATGTCTCGGCTTGTCACATCACCACAAACGCTTCAACGTGGATTATATGACTAAAAATGCTTCATCATACCAACCAAGTTCAAATCACACTCAAATGTATATTAAGAATCACAAAATATAACATACTAAATATTAGTAAAATAATCTCAATAGTATTTTAACGAAAAAATTTGATATTGTTTTTCTGTGTGCGACGATGTTCTTATTAAAATTTCTCAAATCTATTCGAATATAAATCTAATATTTATTTGGTTCTAAACAAAATCGTATTTTGTGAAACATGCTTACGAATGAATTGATTGTTATAATTTATTTGTGAAATATATTGTAAATAGAGTATAGTATTTCTATAGTATCTATAAAATATTGTCTTTTGTTTAGTTATTTGCAACCATATAGGACATGTATCTCACTAGTATATTTTATTCCAATTTGTGCACTTTAATCACGGTGTGGAAAAAAGTAAATGGAGGGAGCAAAGTAGTACGATATAATTTATAAGGTCTTTTATTAGTGTTTGTCTGGTGGTGTGCATCATCAATGTCACATATAGGACATGTCTCGTGTGAGATGTGATTTGTCAAATTTCAAACATTGTATTGTATGTACCACAACCATTCCTGTGATTACGCCGAGATTTAGAAGAGATAGAAACGACAACTATTCTTCTATGTGAGATTTCACTCCATAACTAAAACACTAAAAGACTGATTGATATAGAATTTAATGACCGTTTTCAATTAAAATTGAATTTTTTATATACAAAATATTCAATTTGAGTAAGAAGATGGCCGGTCTAACAATATAACAAACAGGAATAGTATGTATGGCAAATGATTTGATTGTTTAGTTTGCAATTTGAATTGATAAAATCCAATTGAAATTGACATTTTGTATACAATATAAACCATAATAATCGATCATTTATGGTAAACTATGGATAGTCTGAAATGACACACATTATATCATATTCAATGGTGACGTGCGATGACGCGTGTTGCTGCTGCAGTGGTGATGCGTCGTTACATCGTCGCCATGTCATAATTCTTTTTAATTCTTTTTAATTTTTAATTTTTTTATTATTTTGTTCACACATTAATTATATTATAAAATTATTTAGAAGTTGAACTGAACAAAATTGTATTTTTTAAAGTTGTTATATAATTTATTAAGGTTCAAAATTTCATTGAAATTAAAAAAAAAATATTTTTTTATTAAAAACATGTTTAACATATTATAATACTGTTTAGAAGTCGAAATTAATTAAAATAATTTTTAGAGATTTTTTTATAATTTTAAGTTTAATTAAGAGAGAAAAATGAGTTCAAGATTAAATAATAAAAAAATAGTCAAGAGTGGTATCTATTTGTAGATTTCGAAGAGATGAACACGTCGGTAATTTTATTTATTTTCTACATTTTTATTTTTCGAGTTATTCACGTTTGAAATTAGACAAAACATAAAAAATTAAAAGAAAGAAACTTGAGACACGCCACCTGGCAGAAGCTGATTTGTTACTGTCAAGCAGCCACCACGCGCCACAGCACGACATAGCGTAGCACGATGCGTCTGATGGCACGCCGTTACATGCGCGTTGGTGTACACAGGCGCACCGTTACACGCACGTTGGAGTACACATGGCGCGTGGTGCACCATGACGTGTACCAATGGCGTGTCCGGTGGACACCATTCTTTTTGAAGTAAGCATTCCTTATTTATATACATTTCTAGGACTCCTCAAGAAAAATAGATTCACATCCGTCTTTTGTATATCAACTCCATCATCACCAATTATCATCTTGTCCGCAATTAGAGTTCATGACTACTACAACTCCGCTCCATATAAATTTTAGTTCACTCCAACTCGATTTCATTACTTTTGAGCCGATTTCAAATATCGAAAAATTCGGTTGAAATGTTTGTCGAGCGACTCATTTACCTTTCAAAATATTATATACGTATATACGAATTCATTAAAATTTCAAGCCGAATGAATTTTAACATTTTAAAATTTTCAAATTCACAAGCCGAGTCAAATCGAGTCGAACATATAATTCCAAATAAAATAAAATCTCACTAGCCAAGGTCATTTTCTCTTTAGAGTACGAGTCTAAGTCTGTGTTCCCTTCAACTGAAATTTATTGAACTGAACTGAAGTGATTTTCACTTAAAGATAACATAGTCTAAAGTAGCAACTCGAATCAATATCATGTTAACACATGCTCATCTCTAACTAGCAGGGCTTTTTATTAAATTCAACTCGATTTGAATGGTCTCCCGATAATGATCGAATATGAAAATAAATTGAAAATTTGAATTGAGAAGTAGACAAAAGGATGAAGTAAACCAAACCATAAAGGAGGGTAGTAAAGTAGCTACAGGTACATTGCACTAGCTGTTGTAGTTGTATCAATCCAATCTATCCGTTCATCCTCATCGGTGGCTCACACCTCATTGTCGCTTTCTTTCCAAAACAGACAAACAAAAGTTTTTGAAAAATTGAAACATGTATGTAATAAATCAAACTACCAAGGGCAATTTCGTCCAGGTATAGTATATAAATATCCAAAAATCTCCTTTAATCCCTCCTTCATTGTCTGCCGCATCTTCCTTCCGATAATTCATAGCCGAGGAATTGAGTTTCAGGTTCGCATTTTCTCTCTCTACCTCGATCCCTAAAATTTAGGGCTAATAATTTGCCGATCATCGGATTTTAGCTCATAATCTCTTACTGTTACTCATTTCTCTATCATCTTTCTTCTTCTTTTTCATATGCTACTTGACTGTGTTTCAGTTGTGATTTAGCTGATTTACTGGATTTCTAGAGTGAGGTAAATTGAGATTACTTTGTGTATTACTGATGATCTGTGTTGACTGATCGGCATTGCGTGATTTGTGTGTTGTTCATTTTGGTGTAGTGTTTCCAGATTAGCTGCTTCTTTTGGTCAACTCTTGTTTGTGTATGTGGGTGTGTGTGTGTGTTTTTTTTTTTTATTTTTAATTTTCGTATCGGTGATAAGTTAATTGGTGAACGAATTGAATGAGTTAATTTGGAAGCTTCAAATCTGTGTAAATGCTGAGCATTTCATGATCATTATTTGCTCTTAGGCTCTTAGCTGATAAGTTCTTTGAAGTATATGCTACCATTCTCCTCCGCTGATAAATTTGATAGTGTGCTGTTTCACTATGCCTGAGCTACTTGATTGTTGTATTCTCTAGTTCCTCCATGTAATGTATTTCAGGAAGAATTGTTTATAAGACTTTGGCCAAATACCTGAAAATACTTACCTTTTCAGGTCTTGCAGCATGGAGAACCAGACATTTTGGCAGTTGGGTGATGAGCTACGAGGACAGTCAAAAGTCTCTGAGGACCAACAGTGGTTTGTGGCTGCCTCGAGGTTGGCCGAGCAAACAAGGTTTAAGCCTGAAAGGAGGATTAACCTTGATCTTTCAAAGGGTTCTCCTGAGATCAGGCCAAGGGATAACTTTATGTTTCAGGAAGATAACAAGTTTGACACTTTCAATTTCAGCATGTTGAACTTGGAGACAAAGCTGAACGAGAATGCTACCAAACCTTCCTTTAGGAATGGTATTTACAATATGAACGCTGTTTATCAGAATCCTGTTATCAATCCTATGGGAAATATCTCTGGATTCAAGTATAACAACATCAACACCACTAAGGAGGCTAATCATGGCAATAACAACAACAACAACAGCCTTAACAAGGATGACAATTCAAATGCAATCAATGCAGTTGACAAAAGGTTTAAGACCTTGCCAGTGGCGGAGACACTTCCTAGGAATGAGGTTCTGGGTGGATACATCTTCGTATGCAACAATGACACGATGCAAGAGGATTTGAAGAGACAACTTTTTGGTAAGTTAATGAGTTTCCTCTCTTAACATTAGCATATTGATTTGACTTGAGAAGTAGAACGAAAAGTTTTAGCAGCACTGTGTTTTCTTGGAATTACAAATCACGTTGGTTGAAAATTTAATTACCCATACTGGTCTTGTTGATGACACGGAGATGCATATGTGAATATCATCTAGTTTCACTTTACCATACAGCGTAATTGCATTTTCATGTTGCCCACGTGTCCATTTTCTGTGAAATAGTTGTCTGTCAGGACTCTTTTAAATAACTTTGCTATAGTTTCTCGTATTTTACCAATAGTCTACTGTGATAGTGGTTTAATCCTAAAATTGAATCCATGTTTCATTTTAATATTGAAACATCCATAGAATGACTTGAAAGAAGTCGATTTATATTATTACTGTCTTTTGTTTTAACTTTCAACTAATCTCACAATTGCATAAATGATTGTGATAGGCTTGTGCTTTCAAGAACTGCATTTAGTCTGCTCTTATTATTGATGAGAAATCACCTGATTTATGCTGTGATATGATTGCATGTGTAATGTGTACATCTGATATGCCAACTTCTTCATTTGTCTGCTCACATCTATACACTTTCTTTTATTTGTGAAACATTACTGACTTTCTCCCTTCTGTTTTGTAGGATTGCCTCCAAGATATAGAGATTCAGTGAGAGCAATAACGCCCGGGTTACCTCTGTTTCTCTACAATTATACCACTCACCAGTTGCATGGTATTTTTGAGGTATGGTACATTTGATTTTACAATTAGTTTAATTTTATGGGGCATGTGCATGTCTTCCCTTTGAGAAATTGAATATTATGAGCATGTCTAACTAACATGATCTTCTATTTCTGTGAGCCTAACATCACTCTTGGTACATCCTATGAATATCTCATACGGTCTTCACCTTTGCAGGCTGTAAGTTTTGGGGGTTCTAACATTGATCCAACTGCTTGGGAAGATAAAAAGTGCAAAGGAGAGTCCAGGTTCCCTGCTCAGGTAAAAATCTTTGCATTACCCGAAACTGTCTTGTATAATATTGCATGTTTGGATGTTGACTGGAATATGTGTTCTTTTCCACTAGGTGAAAATCCGCATTAGGAAAATCTGCAAGGCTCTGGAGGAAGATTCTTTTAGGCCAGTCTTGCATCATTATGATGGTCCAAAGTTTCGTCTTGAGCTCTCTGTGCCTGAGGTTTGTTTCATCGTTAGAACCTTGCTGTTACCTATCTATGCATATGGGAATATATGCAGATCTCCATTAGAAGCTTTATATCATGTTCCCTTGTTTTTTTTTTAAATCTACAACAAGCCTCCGTTCTGGAGTTTTAATGCAAATTTGTTGACCCTCGGGGTAAAATGCTAATTTGGATCTTACATCAGTCGTTTTGGATAAATTTATGGGGTGGGAGTTACTAGTGGTTAACATCAAATGATAATGGAAGCGTGGGAGAACTTGTCATTCGCCTAGGCTAGGGGTGGCAATTTTGTTCTGGTTTTACAGGTTTGTACATACCCGGCCTGTTAATGGGTATAGAACCCATGCATTTATAAAAAATGTAGTGAGAACGGGTTATCAATTGAGCACCCATTTAAAATGGGTTATCAAGTTTTAAAATTTCACAGCAAGCTTAGATTGAGAGATTCCAATCATTCCATTATATTTTCAACCTCCCCCCCATTCTGGGTAAAACTTTTAAGCATTTAGTTCTAACCATATCCATTTTTCACCTACCCACTTAATCACACCCATTCTTAAGCAACATAATTAAATGAGTAAATCTTTTACCCGTTACCCATATTGTTCTACCCTGATTCCCCCATTTGCCGTCCCTAGCCATCAGGTTAGCTATTTTGTGGAGTATTCAAATTTAGTGTCTGTTTGCAGAAACTTTAAAGTATTGTTAAGGGATTAAATGCAGCAAAATTACATAAATGTAGCTTCTAAACGAATCTGGTGGGCATTTGTGAATCTTGTAAAATCAAAATGTATATGTGGAAGGACCAGAAGGTTAGGTGATTCTTTAAAGTTGATTCGAGCACATTATTCAAGCTGTAAGAAGGTATAATCTGTTTTTGCCGACAGAATTATTAGTGATTTTGCTTGAGTACAATGAGCTGATAAGATTATTGATAGAATATGGTGACAGGTAGTTAATCAGTTAATAATTTACGTTACATTTTGAAAAACTAGATAGAGTAGTTTTTGAAGTTTGATCGGTCTTCTTATTAGCATAATAGCATTCATCAGACATACTTATTGTAGTCAAACCACCTTATTTTGGTAAAATAAGCTGGACTCACCTGGCTGATAAGGTGGCGCCAAACACACACTTAGCTGGAAACTGACGCATTGAACCTTTTCTGGTATTGTAGACCTTGGCATTGCTGGATCTTTGTGAACAAGCTGGTTGTGTGTAGAATGCTGTTGCCGACTGACTTCGAATTCAGCAGCAGAAACAAAATTGTAGTGGTGTACTATGTGTATGTTGTAGTTTTTTGTGAAGGAAGCATCATCGCGTGTGTGCCTATCACAGATTTTCCGTGCAGCGTAAGCTTGGGAGGTAAATCTGGTTGCGAGAACTGTTTAAAGAGTAGGATTGGCTTGTTCCTAGTCTAAATAATGTACTGGTGTTTAGTGAAGACGCAATTAGCTTCACTGTATGTACTCTTGTAATCATGTACTACACAGTTATAAATGTTATCAGAGTCTTGATCTATGATCATGCCTCTTGATATGAACAAGTATATTTATATGCTATTCTAAGCTATTGTGCTGTTTTATATTCCAAGTGTATTTTTAAAATTGGAGCTGCTTCCTCTGTGAAGCGCTGCATGGAGAATGTCTAATCCTATTCGCCATGCTATTGTGCTGACTTCTGAAAGTATTCGGGGTGTCTCTGGATTGCGTTTGGTGTTTTCGATTGTAAAACACGTACGGTAAAAATGATATGGTAAAATGTATGGAATTTGCAGGAGGAGATCTATAACCAATCACCATATTCAAATACAACTATGAATAGTTTTAGTATTTGTTTACACGTTTACACATGACAATGATAACTTGTCCATTGTCAGATTCAGTGTATATTCCAAAGCTGGGCCATTTTTTTTGGCCACGTAGAAAAATTGGACTATTCGACCGCACTTCATCTCAGAGCTAAATTGTAAAATCTTCATCGAATTCAAGCCATGAACAAAGATGTTTTTGTTTCACTTCTTTAAATAACAAAAGATTTTTAGTACCCACAGAAAAACAGAGTGCACAAAGCTCAAAACCACCCATCAATAAATAAAATAGTCATGTTTTAAAGTCACGCATAGGTGATAACTTTTTATCTCACCACATATTATTCATCATATAAAAACTATTTGAAATATAAAGGATGCTTTAAAATCACTATTAATTAGTATAATGCTATTTTTATAGATAATATGTATTTTCTTTTTTTCAAAAATATATTTATAAAAATTTCAAAACTGATCATGTTTGATCTGACATAGTGTTGAAATTGACATACATTAATGTGTGTAAATAGAGTAATTAATTTCAGGTCAAAATATATTGCACTAGTTGTTTTACTTATATGACTCTTTCGTGCAAACTCAATACTTATCGTCAAGGAGAGGAAAATTTAAAGGTACATACTTTTAGAATAGCATCACATGAACATACATTGTCACATGTTAATTGTGCGGATAACCAATAATGTAAGTTTTGTAAAAAAACTTAAAAAGAAAAATACAAGGTGAATAGACCAACTCGCTTAGACTCAAAAATTCATGGTGGAATAAGAAAACAAAGATTTCAAAAGAGAAGTGGATAAGGTCCGAATACGATTGGATCATATTAAAAGTAGGTGAAATTCTCACCTTCCAATGGAGAAGGAGAAGCTTTGCGAGACGAGCCATTAAATTAGATACGGGAATTCACTGCACCTATCCCTTTCCCGACATGACATACATAGTCGTACTTGCACTCAAATTGAGCTTGAAGAAGCTTGGGCTAAACCATATCCTAAAATTGAATTGGAAACATTTCTTTGGAGTTTCAAATAGAGGAGATATGATGAAAAAGTGAGGCATAAACCAAAAGAAGATTTTAGAAACACTTTCCCTTGGAAATACATTATTTCGGATTCACCCCATTCCATGCAGTTTAATACTCAGTTCCAACTTCATCTTTTCATATTTTATCTTTATTCGTCGTAACTTCTTTTTCCTATTCTTAAATTTATACACTATTTCTCCAACGTATTTATATTTGTTCCTACTTTATCACAACATTTTCTATTTTATTAACTATTTTTATTAATTTATCACTTTATCTTATACTTTATTATTTTTTTCTTCATTTTATGTCAGGCACGGCGGGAAGATGAAGAATTTATGGGATGGAGGAGAATAAAGGGTTCCCTAGATTAGAAATTTATGCGTGGGTTTCCACCCAAGCGTGACCGGCCTGTCGTTTTAGTCCAACCCTTTCTCCTTATAAGCTCATTTCCTCGAACACCCAACCAAGAGAGAATTTGGAGATAGCAAAGCAAAGCAAAGCGAAAAAAAAATGCCGGGATTGAGAGCACCTTCCGATTACAAAGATGAACCTTCTCGCCATCCTGCTCTCCTTATCAACGCCAAGGTTTTCTCTTCCCATACAATCATCTCATTCAATCGTATATTTCTCATAGATTGTTGTTGTGTGTTTCCTTATGTATTATACTATCATGTGTCTGGTGAGATTGTTCTCCTATCATGTGCACGTTTTATTGTTTGGTATCATTCATGTGGAGCTACTGTTTGGAGATTCTGTTATGTAAAATGTAAGCAGAGTTGAATTCTATTGGGAACGGAGACTTTGTTTGGAATTGAGCTGTTTATGGTGGTGTAGATTTTTAAAGGGATTGACAATAGAGGTGAAATGAAGTTCGTAGCTACATTTATTTATGGAATTATTTTATTTATGTGGAGTGGAGGTATAGTTTCGTGATTTATGTTATGTAAAATGTAGGTAGACTTGGATTCTGTTGGGAAGGGAATGACCTGTTTATTATAGTGTACATTTGTAAGGAATTAACAGAAGAGGTCAAATGAAGTTCGTAGTTAAATTCATTATTCACCATGCTATGTATTTATGGGATCATTTCAGTGTTATCATTATTCTGTTTTCTTTGTGTGTGATAAGAGTGTCATTCTTTGAGTTTTCTTATGGAATCACTATATAATATAGAGTTATGATATGTAGTATGTCAGCTCTTATGTGAGGTGGAATGATTTTGTTTTGGAAATGACTTGTTTATTTTGATATGATTTCGATTTGTAAAAATAAACAGCAGAGCTCAGGTGACATGAAGTTCACAATTACGGTTATTTTTGTTTGTTAGGAACCTTTCAATGCGGAACCTCATCGAGCTGCTTTAGTTTCATCTTATGTAACACCGGTTGATTTCTTTTACAAGAGGAACCATGGACCGATTCCATTGGTGGATGATATTGAAAAGTATGACTTCTTTTCTCTAGCTTCATGGTACATATGCATCAATCTGATATGACCATATTGGCTGACAAAGCCATTTGGTTGAGCAGGTATAGTGTTACTATCAGTGGTCTAGTAGAAACACCAAGAGATATATACATGAAAGATATATGGTAAGTGGCTTGGCTGTGTGCCTTGAAGCATTAAGCTTATCATTTCAACTGGAGTGGTTGAAACTTTGAATGAGAATCTTATGAATTTGATTCACAGGAAGCTTCCAAAATATACTGTCACGGCCACTTTACAGGTACACTATCTATTTCCTTAAGAAAAAAGCAACTTGGGCCTTTTTATATGCCATACACTGAGGAGATTGACTTCCTGAACCATTGAATCTTCATCGTTTCCCGTATTTATAGAACTCACCATTTTTTGTCTGTTTCAGCTATACCATATTGGCATGATGGACATAGGTTATCGAATGATCACTTGGTAACTTGGTGAAATAAAATGAGCACAAGCTAGATAAAGATTTCGAATACTGTAACCAACTCTGAGAAACTTAAAACTTTTTCTTACTGTGATAATATCCAGAATTTGCTTCTCCAAGTTATAAGGATTATTTTCAGAAAATGAATACTATTAGAACTTCTGCTTCTCCAAGTTAAAAGGATTATTTTCAGAAAATGAATACTATTAGAACTTAGAAGATTATCTTTTTTGTTCTGTGACTGTTTGCCTGCCTAAGTGCGTTGGTTGTATTAATTTATAAATAGTTCGAAAATGTAAGGTGGTACGAATAAAGTATGATAGATAATTGATAATTTGGGAGAGAAATTTTCATTGTAATTATAAGAATATGAACAGATAAAAATGAAGCCAATAAAATGAGATCTGGACAGAGGGAGTATTATGTAGTGTAAAAAGCTATATGTGCATTAGATTGTCCTAGTGGCTGATTTGTACTTTGCTGAGAGGTTTTTGTTTTTTTAAAGGGGAGACGTAGGATTGGTCAGCACCTATATCAATAGCTTTTATCTTTCTCATTTTTTCCCTCATTAACTTGTCTTTTTTTCCTTGTTTCATTTTATTGAACTTGGATGATTCACTTATGTTTTTAGGAAAATCATCCATGTGATTAATCAAAATGTCTATGTTAACGAAATTCATTTCTTTTGTTTTTGTAGTATGAAAAACCAATGTTGAGAACATAGACATTTTGATTAATAACATGGACGATTTACTTGAAAACGTAGATCCGTCTCTAGATAAATTATCTAGAGACCGTCTCTCCGGAGACTTGCTCTTTGTCGTTTTAAATATTCTCTTTATACTTAGATTTTACACTATTAAGAAGGTTCCATTTTACATTTTAAAATTTCACTTTTACATATATAGGCCGCATGACACAACTATTATTTATAACCTCATATTCAGAACTTAGATTTTAGAGTTATGAAATTTCACACATGGACCCGATATAATTAATCTGGTCCTGAATCCTGATTTTAAATATCCACTGCTAAAAGCAAGCTAGGATGTAGACAAGTGTATACTTCACCAGCATATAATTGTTCATTGTGTTGCTGAACAGTGTGCTGGCAATAGGAGAACTGCAATGAGCAAAAGTCAAAAGGTGAGAGGAGTTGGATGGGATATCTCTGCAATAGGAAATGGTTAGTAGCCCATCCTGAGATGAATCCTACACTTGCTGAGATGCTTAATTTAGGACTTCTGAAATTATGTGCGGAAAGGTCCTCTAGTACTCAAGTTAATGTTAATTGTAATATATATCTCTGTGAATGTTACTACAGCGGTCTGGGCTGGAGCCAAACTTGCAGATGTCCTGGAGCTAATTGGAGTTCCAAAGTGCTCACGTGTAACATCTTCTGGAGGAAAGCATGTTGAGTTCGTAAGCATTGACAAGTGTAAGGTACTCAATGATATAATCTGCTCTGCATCATTTGTTATTGTTATCTATGTGGGTAGGAGTAGTCAAGTGCAATCAGCATTTGCTTTTTATGACAGGAAGAAAATGGAGGCCCATATAAAGCTTCAATCCCAATAATTCAGGCAACAAATCCTGAGGCTGATGTTTTACTGGCTTATGAGATGAATGGAGAGGTACTTTATGCCTTAAGTTTGTTCCCCTTATTGCTTCTCCTCGCTTTCTTAGTTGTTCATAGCTTCGGCGACTCAGTGTAGTATGCGGATAGACTTCCTACACCGGTGGATTTAGGCCCTCATCAGATCCATATTGAAATTTGTTTTGGGCGTGGAGATTTATGTGTAGAGTAAATGATGGTGGGAACAAATGCACATGGGTTGTAAATGTTGCCAAAATAGGAAATATGACGTTTGTATTGGGACATATATAAATGGAATATGAGCCATTTGTTCTAGGACGGAGGGAGTAATTGCTCCATTGGTCTATCCTCCTAATTTTGGTGCTTTCCTTTTTTTGTTTTTGTTTAAGCAGTCAGTATATAATCTCTATGTTGCATGTTGCATGTTTCTGTAATTCTGTTGGAACACAGTCAACAGACTATTGGCATAGTCTCTCTGTAACTTTATTAACTGTCAAGGCCTTCACAGCTAAATTATAACTAAGATAACCAATCATAACAACACATGAAGGCTGTTTCAGTTTCAGCTGACTATTTCCCTCCTTTTCAATGTGACTTTGGCCCAATTCTTATTTCTCATTTTTGTTTTTTTATGCAAAGACTCTTAACAGGGATCACGGCTATCCTCTGCGAGTGATTGTCCCTGGTGTTATTGGTGCTCGTTCTGTCAAATGGCTTGATTCCATCAACATTATTGCAAATGAATGTCAGGTAAAATGTTTTTTCTGGATTTCATTCAAATATTCATCCCATTAGTTTATCAATTTTGAGTATATCTGTTCTGTAGGGATTCTTCATGCAAAAAGATTATAAAATGTTTCCACCTTCTGTCAATTGGGATAACATCAACTGGTCTACAAGGAGGCCACAGATGGACTTCCCTGTTCAGGTTGCTACACGATGCATCATTTACACTTTATAAGCATCATGTTTCTGCAAGATTACACATCATAAGTATCATCTGCATGCTGCATCAACAGCATTTTCCAAAATCTTTTTAATCCAGCTTCAGGGTGAGTGATTTTTTATTTTTGTTTATAGAGATTTTAAAACTGTTCTGAATCCTAGTTTGTTCTAAGCTTTTAATCTTTTGCTTGATCATAGAACTCCAAATTATGCTTAAAATGTCTCTGATTGCAGAGTGCAATATGCTCTTTGGAGGACATTCATATGGCTAGCCCTGGAAAGGTCAGTATGCTCTGTATAAGTTATGCTTACCGGTCTTGCAGTTGAATGTGTCAGCATCCTAATTAAAGAAATATTGCAAGCCATTGACATTCTAAAGAATAAGGGGTTGCTCCAAACCAATCATTTTAAATTTGGAAGAACCAAGCTTTTCCAAGAGGTCATTGTAGCATTTTAAGAAAATTCTTGACTGCCGCTGGTTGACCATACAATTTAAAAAAATCACTGTACCAATGAAGGGTTGCTTGGGACAACGAAGCACAGCTCAGTTGGTAATACGTTTCAACTCCAACCAATAGGTCGGGGGTTCGAGTCATCCTTTAGCCGTTTCAAAAAGAAAATTAAAGAAAAATGAAGGGTTGCTTGGAGAAAACTGATATTACTAAGTAGGCTTACTGTAGAATTATGTATTTCACAGACACCAAACCGATGACCCATTTTCATACCATATTGCATCGGTTAAGAGGAAAAAAGACATCCATTTTGCATTAAAAACCATAATAGAGTTATTAGACAGCACAGCAGTGCTATTTTAGTAAGCCATCATTTACCTTTAGATTGATACGGAAGACTAGGCTCGACTCCAGTTTATTGGGCACTGGTGAAAGAACATTATATATACTTATTTAATTGCCTCTGTTCTATTATTAGATTCCTTTGAGGCATTTGCATGATATGTTAGTCTAGGTCGCAGGTCCTTTCATTTCTTCACCCTTTTCTTCTGTGCCTTTTGGGCGCTGTGAGTGTGGGGTCCTGCAGCCTGGCTATGATATTCCAGTATATGTCTTTGTTGCTTATGTGTTATTGAATAAGAGTTCTGTGCACTACAGGTAACTGTCAAAGGTTATGCAGTGTCAGGTGGTGGGAGAGGCATAGAGCGAGTAGATATATCTATTGATGGTGGGAAGACCTGGACTGAAGCCACCAAATATCAGAAACCTGGCATACCTTACGTTTCTGATAACGAAGACAGCGATAAGTGGGCGTGGGTTCTTTTTGAGGCAGAGGCTGACATTTCGGAGAGCACAGAGATTGTAGCAAAAGCTGTATGTTAAATCTTCTCTGTGCTATTAATTTAACTTGAGATTCCAAAATCACTAAATATTATAATGCCTATGGTACATGTATGCATGTGGAGTAGAACAAATCCTCGGTATGTTTTGTATTCACTTGGGTACTTTACTATAACTAACAGGTGGATGTAGCTGCAAATGTCCAGCCTGAAAACGTGCAAGTCATTTGGAACTTGAGAGGGATACTAAACACATCATGGCATCGGATTAGCGTTCGAATTGGTCACTCGCGTATGTAGGGAAATTGATGACTAGCAGCATATGTTTCCTCATGTTGCAGTTGTAAAAAATAAATGTAATGCCGGCTTCAGAGCCTTTCTGAAAAATGACACAGCAGGAAAGAGTTCAGTCTCTTTCACTTTTTAGTATGGTTTCTACCATATGTATCATCTATACAACTGGATCTAATATTTTCACTGTTGTAAATTGTTTGCATGGTGCTGTAATACACAATGTTCTTTATACCTGACATCTTACACAATAATTTGCTTAAATTGAGAAAGAAAGCTAGCAAGCCAGATAATCAAAGCGAAAGACGAGCACAGGATGAGTATCAGATATTAACCAATCTCTACCATACCGGACTATAAGCAAGCAATTTGTAAAGGCTAAATTGATACTATATCTATCTATTAGAACTATCATACTATTTGGGTGGATCAACATTTACTTTACATGGTATTAAATTTTCAGGTTAAAAAATCCTAAACAGCTTCCTTCCCCTTTCACGACTCCTTCCGTAGATCCCTTCCCTGACCATCGACCTGTTTTTTCCGGCATGGCTCACCTTGTGTGCTTCACTTCTTGTAACACACAATACATGTCAAAGTAATGGAACCATGAATGCTTCGGTTCTTGAAAACATGCAGTACAGTAAGATATCAAAGTAATGTCCATGAATGCTTCAATTGATCACTGCTATATCTACAAGCACGAAATCAATGCTAAATTGATCAAATCTTAACTGGCTATATGTTCATACTATATCTGTAAGAGAGAGAGCAATTTGCTAAATCAAGGAAGAAAGCAGCAAGCTACAGAACCATGCATAAGCGAAAGACAAGCACAAGGCGATATATTTTCGCCCCTGCATCAGATAATAACCAATCCCGATTCATCGAAGAAACAGGTGTACAACCTTAAGATATTTTTGAATCAGTAGCAACCAAACAAGAGGCATATCTACAGACAGAGATTTGAGTGCTTCATCAATTGATTACAAGTCTACCATATCTGAGTATCTGACTATAAGCAAGCAAGCAATCATTCAGTAAGAGTTAAATCGATCAAACCCTAAAGGCTATTCATTCTATATCTGTAAGAGATAGCTAAAGATGTACATTAGTCTAAACTCTATCATTAAGTACCAGCAGCAGGAGCCATTGCTTTTTGATAACCGGCAAAACCTTCATAAGAAAATGCAACTATCTGATCATTAGAAATTTCGCCTGATATCACATTACAATGCTGATTCGGATCGGGGAAATTGGACTTTAGCTCCATTCTCTGCCTGTCAGGATCACCAACACTATAGAACGAGTGCAGCCTCCAAAAAGCCAATCTTATATTTGTATAGCTTCCGGCAAATATGTACTGCTTGTTTGCAAGGAAATTTCTGAGCGAATCGGGACTTCGGTCGGGGTAGGGGCCGGGGGCATGGTATATCTGAAAAAATAGACACTGGCGGTCAACTAGGATTTGGAGGACAGCAGGGATCAGGAAGGGTTGAGCAAGGAACACTGCAAGATAGACGATCTTGGGTTCAACTGTCGGGAGAGACAAGTGTGCATCGGCCCTGGTGATCCATTGTGTGACAGTGGCCTGATTGTGGGTTATAGTGGACTGTATATTTCCTTGGTAAGGCGGAGGACATGGAACTTGGAGTTCGTATTCGCGGGGGTAAACCATCCAAGGCCAATGCCTGAAGTGCCACATCTGCTGATTGCGCAGGGCGTTGCCCCCCACGCCGTAGTACTGTTGAAGCCTCTGCAAAGATGAGTTTACATCGCTGCCAACAAATGTGTAAAGTCTGTTTAAGAGGAATTCTTGAAGACAATTAGGCACTGGGCCAGAGAGATAGAAGCACAAGCAGTGACGGGGAATTAGCATTTGGAGGAGGTGAGGAACTTCTATCGACTCCTCCGGCAGCACTGCGAGATAGATGAGCTTAGCTCTAAGGGGGAGAGCCAAATACGAATAAATGGCATGAGTAATCCAATCTTGAACCACCTGTGGATCTCTCGTCACCGTCACTGATATCTCACCTGCAAAATATATAGGACTGTGCAAGGTATGTTGGTAGCGTTGTGTCAGTTGATTCTCCATCGTTAAAAACTCTGTTTCTTGAATTGATCAGGAGGGAAGAAGAAGAAGAAGAAGATGAAGATGATGATGATGATGATGAAGAGGTATAAGTGATCGACTATATAGGTTTTTAATGTCTAAAAGTAACTGCCAAATTAAACTTAAAGATCCGCTCTAACCGCCATAATACTTCTGCTAACTGTTTTTCAGCTTAACGGAACACTAAACTGATCACTCATCTAATTACTAGCATAATTATCACTTAAGGTACTTCAAGAAACATAAAAGATTTCCAATAAACGAAGTATTGAAGACTAATGCAATACCCCTAAAACTATAGAGAGTTTTAAAGGCTGGAAGACATTATTAAAAGATAATGTGTATATTTCTTTTCGAAAATTAATCTAAAGTTTTTAAAAGTTGAATACATTTAGGATGTAAAAGTGGTGAATGAAAAATGATTTTTCTGCATGCACTATTATTGATTCTCTAAACCACACACAAAATTTTCTTTCAGCGACTATTTGAGCCCACTTCTCTCTTCTCTCTCTTTTTTTTTCTTTTCGAATTATGTAGATGAAGTAAACCTTATGAAACCCGCCGGGCGCTGGCTTTTCCTTCTGCTTATTTAATAACAAACAATTCTTTCGAATGTTGTTTGATGACTGAATCCTTCTACTAACGAGTATCACTTACTACACATGCTTATATATTAACTTCAGGATCATAATCGAATTGATGCTGCTGTTAGTTAAATCTGCTTTATGCTTTGAACCAGTGATGGTGATGATATCTTGGTTGAGCATTTTGTTGCATGGATTTTTTCTCTCTTTCTTTCAGTTGTACATGAGAGTAAAGGATCAAACTGGAGCTAAATCATCAGAATAAGTCAATACCAATGTAAACTTATAATAAATGGTTAATGCTATAAGGATGTATAATATATAGAAGATAGGAAATATATAAGAAAATGTATCATTCTTAATCGTAACTAAAGAATTAAAGCTTCTATGTCTCCTAATTCAAAATAAGTTAGAAGGATAAAAGTCAAAAACTATTATTCACAATCGTAACGAAAAAGTTTATGATTATTTTACCACATCATCTTAGATTTGATTATGTAGGATTCTTTGTATACACCATTTCGTGTCTTTTTGTGGTCATCGGAATCTATTGTTGGTGACCTTATTAATTCCCTTATCGATGACGATCTCTGCGCTCTTGACAATGCAATTTACATTTACGTGAGAAGAAAATCAATCAATGTTTTAATTTATTACGATAAAGAAAATTAAAAACCCTGCAGGTTATGTGATTTTAAATAGCGTGTAAAAGGAGAGTTTGAAAGTAAAATTTCGTAGATTTCATTAGGAAGCAAAGAAACTAATTAGGGTAAAACACTCTCTTAGAGTTTCGTATAGACTTGTATAGTAAGAAATGAAACTCCAAAGGTAAGCAAGCATTCACATGAAAAATTAAGACATGAAACGCAAAAAGTTCTAGCAAAATCTAAATTCAAGGCAATTAAAAGTAAGCAACTAATATACCAAGGCATATTTTAAATGATGATGTGGAGAATACATTTACTTGTGTACAACAAGCGAAAGCATTTGGAGTAAAGGTTGCTTAGACAAAAATCACAAGAAAGAAACACATAAAACACATGTACCATGTCAATTGGAGTAAGTCCTGGAGAAGCTCTAAGTAAATGTGTATACACCCTTATTCTCCCGTTGCCCTTCCATCCGCATGCCACTTACATAAAAGGTATACTTCAGAAACATTGACACAGTTGTTGTGGTCAGTATCAGGTACCTGAACTCAAACAACATTGCATGTGATTGAGTAACCTTTCCCAAACTAATATCTAACATCTCATAAAAAGTTTTATGTGGACAACGAAGTGCAACTCAGTTGATAAGCCGCTTCAACTCCAACCAAATAGGTTGGGGTTCGAGTCACCCCTTTGCCCGTTTCAAACACTCCAAAAAGTGAATGTATAATATTTAAAAAGTTGTCTACGAATCAAGTAATAGAGTATATAGAATAGGTATCAACTGGACAAATAAACAAATCCAACCAAAAATAATAATAAGTTTAGTTCAGCTTATCATCTAAATCAATAATATTCAAAAAGTTCAACAAAAACTATTAAACTGAACTAAATATTATTGAACAAACAGAAAATTGAATTCCTGTAGGTTTTGTGGTTTTAAAGAAATTTATTAGGAGTAGAAAAACTCTCTTAGGGTTTCATGAGTTTCAGAATTACATTCAAAAAAGACTATCCGTCTGCTCAAATTAAAGTAAAATTAAAATCAAAATTAGATTTCCCCACTCTCTCCTATTCTGTTATATCATTACTTTAAATTACTACTTCTATCAATTAATTAGCGGGCTGAGTTTTTTTTTAATTTTGCCTCTGCATCAGATAATAACCAAGAGGCATGTGTGGAGGGAGAGATTGTGTACTTCAGTACAGTAAGATATCAGGGAAATCTCAATGAATGCTTCAATTGTTCACATATATACCATTTCTGAATGTATGCGTTCGGCGCAATCGTGCGGGATCATTTAAGTTCAGTGAAAGACACTAATACACATAACTATGCTAGTGCTACTATAAGATGGTTAACTTATACATCTACCAAGATGAATTGTAATAACTCAAGAATAAAAAACAATCGGAAAATGGCATTTTAATGGTGTTCCATGGTATATTTTCATTCACGGTAACTTTACAGCATCACAATTCACAACACATAAAAAAAGTTAATTCTCCAGGAGCAATGAGCCTATGCCACCAATCCTGGATACACTATGAATCATGAAAGCGAGCATCTGTTTTTGCTTCCTCTTTGCTAGATGAAAGACTCTAAGAACGTTTTTGACTCGAAAATCCTCCTTGTCAATATTTCTACCTGCAATGACACAAGGTCAGTTCTATTGCATTTTTACCGTTGTTCAGGTTTAGCATTTCATAACTAGACAAAATCCTGGGTTGTAACTTAACAAAAGCTTGATTTTTAAGTGAAGAAGGCCTAATTGCCGAAAGAGAACCATTATGTGGTTGATTACTTCCATTATCCGACTCACTTTCTTGTCCCAGAAAGGGGAACAACTGTCGGCTTGAAGCCAACAAGCTCACAACGGTAATGTTGCTTACCCATGGCAGGGGATTTGCTTCCAGGAAAAGCTGTCCTTTGAGTTCCATAATAATTAGGTAGATGCTCGGGTTGAAGCAGTCTCTGTAGAGTTTTAGAAGAACAATCATAGTGATTAGTAGCCATAGGAGATTATTCGTAAGTTCAATAAAAATGTCAAAGATGGAAACTGTCATGCTCATTGAACCTGCCATGGAGGCAGCCCTAAGAACAGCACAGAGCCCCTAAATCTTCATTGATGGTCGTGCTCGTGTATGGTTCCATTCCATATGACCATAAGCTGAGCAAGATTGGGAGGATAAGCCAGTCTGAAGCAATGCCAAAGGTGACAATTAGTGTTGTGGATTACTGTAGCTAAATCGTTGTAGTAACTATCGGACAGTTAAAAATTGCTTCAAATTTCCATCTTTTACTGCTGTGGGAAAAAAACTATCCTCTAGAAAGTTATCACAAGGCGGAGCGTTGCTATGAAAGGAAGCCAGTAAATTCTTTCTGATATGTATTGAACAGACCGGATCTAATAGTTTCACTGATGTAATTGTTTGATATCATGATATGGTTCTGTTATTCTGTAATACTTACTAATTTGCTAAATCAAGAAAGAAATATGGCAAGCTACAGAATCAAAGCAGAAAGAAACACAAAGAAATCTGGCAAGCTACAAAATCAAAGCTTCTACAACCTTAACACATTAATAATGTATAGTTATTATCTAATAAGCTAAAGACGAGCATGGGACGAAAAGAAATTCTGATTTCACCCCTGTATCAGATAATACCCATTCTAGATCAATCGAAGAAACAAGCGTACGGCCTTAAGATATTTCTGAATTAGTATCAAACAAACAAAGAGGCATATCTATAGATAGCGAAAGACGGAGAGAGAGAGATTAAGTTCTTGAGCACAAGTACAGTATGATATCAAAATAATGTCCATGAATGCTTCGATTGATCACATACCTACCATATCTATACGCAAGCAAGATCAGAGATAGAGCAATTTGTGGTGAAGTACTTATCAATCTAAATTCACTGTTCATATCATTTCCTTCAGTATCTTGATCTGTGAATTGCAGCAAGAACAGCCAAGAGAGCCGCCCAGATACAAGCAGTAACCCCATATCTAGCCATAGTAATCAGATAAGAACCAAAACCATCGATACAACAGAATCTGATTTGATGAGCAGAAAGCACCCTAACCGTCCAATCACTTGCGGAAACCTGAGGAGGCCTGAACGTGAAGCTCAGCTCCAGTCTCCGCGTGTCATTACCACCAATATTATAGTAATGGTGCAGCCTCCACAGAGCCAATCCTATATAGCTTCCGACAAATGTGTATCGCCTGTTGGCCAGGAACTGCCTGAGCGAATCTGGAATTGGGGGCGGGGCATGAGCTAGCTGGAAGAAGAGGCAATGGTGGTGGATGAGGATTTGCAGGACGCGAGGGCACCCAGGGGATCGATCAGGCAAGACTACAAGAAAGACGATCTTGGGTTCAATTGTTGGGAGAGACAAGTATGCATCAGCATTGGCGATCCATCTTGTGACAATGTCAGGAGTGTAGGCGACAATGGCCTGGATATCTTCGTTGAAGGGGTGGCGCAACCATCCTTCTCTGAATTCATACGCCATTTTTGATATCTATGTTTCTTGAAGAGATCAGCCAGTAAAATGAGTAGGGGTTGGTTTTTTGAATGTTTATATAACTGCCAGAGTACTGAGCAGTTTGCTGTAACCACCATGATTTTGTTAATAAAAAACTAAACTGCTTACTTATCTTAGCATTATTGATTAGAGTTAATTACAGATATATTTCCATCTAGTCTAAGTTCGGCTCAGGCTGAGCTGCTCTGGGACAGAATGAATCCCACATTGATTGATCATGTGAAGACATATACTCAAGAGTTATTGCACTGGAATGAGATAGATGAGAAGCTTTCGCAACAAAAGTCCAAAATTGATTGGCTACGTCTTGGAGATGGAAATACTTCCATGCGAATTTGAGAGCGAAAAATAGGAGCATGGGATTAGACAATTGGAGAAGACGGATGGATGAGTTGTTACACTACAACATGAGGTGGAGCAGGAAATTTTGGAGTTCTACTCGCAGCTTGTTGGCACTACTGCTCGCCGAATGCAGGGACTCCAGATCCAGGTACTACACGACGGTAGCCGGTTGCCACATCAGGATGCGAACTCCCTCATAGCTCCTGTCAGTACTTTAGAGATCACGGAGGCTTTAAAAGACACTGGAGACTTAAAGGCACCAGGCATTGACGGATACAATGCGAAATTCTTCAAAGCAACATGGAATATTATTGGTCAGGACACTACTCGGCCAATCCAAGAATTTTTTGAACATGACAGGTTATATCTTGCAATCAACTGTAGTTTGGTTACTCTGATTCCCAAGACTGCTAATGCGATTCGAGTACAGGAGTATCGACCCATTTCCTGCTGCACCACACTTTACAAGATTATTGCCAAGATTCTCACCAATCAGTTGAGTAAAGTCATTGGCAAAGTGGTACACAACAATCAGGCTGCTTCCATACCAGGGCAACAAATCCAGAACCACATCATTCTTGCATATGAGCTAATCCGTGGATACAACAGGAAAGGGGGAACTCCTTGGTGTATGTTACAGATGGATCTGCAAAAGGCGTATGACACTGTTAAATGGTCAGCACTTGAAGGTATTATGCAGGAATTGAGTTTCCCTCCCCGGATGATGGGTCATGGTATGTGTGATGACTGTCTCGTACCGATACATGGTGAACGGGAAACCAACTCGGCTTTTACAAGCAAGACGTGGATTACGGCAGGGGACCCCTTGTCCCCACTATTGTTTGTCTTAGTGATGGAGTACATGCACCGATTAATGCAGGACCTAAAGCAGATACCTGCCTTTAACTTCCATGCCAAATGTGAGAAGCTGAACATTATTAATCTATCTTTTGCTGATGATTTACTATTATTTGCTAGGGGTGATGTGCGATATGTTGAGCTATTAATGGAGAAGTTTGAGGTCTTCTCGGCATCTACTGGTCTACATGTAAACCTCGCAAAGTGCCATATGTTCTTCGGGGCCGTCCCTGTGGAAATACATGATTCGATTAGGCAGGTCACGGGATTCGCATGCGGAGCACTTCCATTCCGTTACCTCAGGGTTCCACTCACAAGTAAAAAGCTTACGATTACCCAATGCCAGCCTCTCATCGATAGGTTAGTTGCAAGGATAAGACACTGGAGTGCGAAATTACTCTGTTATGGGGGCTGGGTGCAATCGATAAAGAGTGTTCTGTTTGCTGTCACTAACTACTGGCTCCAATGTTTTTCCCTTCCTAAAGGAATCCTGAAACGTATTGAAGCTATATTTCGCTCTTTCCTCTGGTCAAATAGCGACACAATTACAAGAAAATTACCGGTGGCATGGAAAAGAGTTTGTGCATCGAAGAAGCAAGGAGGCCTACATATAATTGACCTTGTGATATGGCATGTTTACTCAAGCTACTGTGGAACCTATGCAATAAACAGGATTGTCTCTGAGTGAAATGGGTCCATGCCTACTATATACCCCAGGAACAACTGTTGACACATCCAATCCTCCAAACCAGTTCATGGATCATGAAAGGCATCATGAAGCATCGAACGCATGCAATCAATAATGCTACCTGGGATTCGATGAGTGCGACACAAAAATTTAGCACAAGAAGGATGTATAATGATCTACAAATTTGACCAGCCGGAGGTTGAGTGGCACCACCTCATGTTTGTGACTATTGCACAACCCCGAGCCCGGATCATCACATGGCTGGCGTGTCATGGGCGCTTCGCTACAAAAGATCGCCTGATACGGTTCGGCGTGGTGACTGACCCAACATGCTATTTTTGTCCGCAACAGGAGACTAGCAACCACCTGGTTTTCGATTGGGTTGGTACAAAGGAGATATGGCACCAAGTATTGAAATGGCTGAAGTACACACACTACCCGGGTGCCTGGGACTTGGAGTTTGCTTGGGTGTTACGACATAGCAAGGGAAAGAATTGGAGACATCAACTACCTAAGGTAGCGTTTCTGGAAACAGTTTACGAGGTCTGGAACACAGGAATAACACATGTTTTGGCAATGATGATGGGTACATATCCATTTCACAAATGATTATTGATGTCATAATTTATAGAGCTTGGATGGTACCTAGAATACGGTCCCATGTTGGGAACCTTTTATTACACTCGACAATTTAGTTTCTTTCGAGTAGTTTAGCTGCGTAACTCAGGCTGGATCCTTTTGATTGCCTTTTGCTCTGTACTTATTTTTGGAGATTGATAATATATTCTGCTTCTAGAAAAAAAATGTCGACAAAGAAAAAAGTATTTATGGTGACGTCAAATGACATTTGCACTTCCAAAAGTAGTCGTAAATTCGTAATACTACCAATTAGTATATGATAGAATCGGATATAGAGAGGTGTGTGAAAGAATACTTTCTGTAAATCATAATGAAGAGAATACATGGGTATTTGTACAAGAGAAATCTAACTAGTCTAACTACGTTAGGAATCTAACTCTAATCTAATTATGCTATATTACTAAATATACTAGAACTAGGATTCTAATATAATAGTTACATAATCTATTACACCCCGCAGTCGAAGCGGGAGGACTACAAACACTTGGATTGGATCTAAAGACTTCGAATAACACTGGAGGAAGTCCCTTGGTGAATATATCAACTACCTGATATCTCGATGGAACATGAAGAACACAGACTCGTTCTCGAGCAACTTGTTCACGAACAAAATGAATATCCATCTCAATATGCTTCGTACGTTGATGTTGAACTGGATTACCAGAGATATAAATCATACTGATATTATCGCAATAAACTAGAGTGGCTTTCGCAACATGACAATGTAGCTCAAGCAACAGATTCCAAATCCAGCAGGATTTGACAACAACGTTCGCAACACCCGGTACTCAGCTTTAGCACTAGAACGAGATAATGTCCAGAAGACCATGAGATAAGATTATCGTCAAGAAAAATACAATATCCAGAAGTCGATCGATGAGTATTCGGACATCCACCCCAATCAGCATCTGTATACGATATGAGGGCCATGGTCGAAGTTAGATAGAGATGAAGACCAAAATCGAGAGTACCCTGAATGTGTTGAAGAATGCGTCTGAGAGCATTCATGTGACTATCCTTCAGATCATGCATATGAAGACACACTTGTTGTACTGTATACGAAATATCAGGACGAGTAAACGTTAAGTACTGAAGAGCTCCAACAAGACTCTCTGTAGTGGGTGGGATCCGCATAAGGATTACTAGATACACAACTAACCTTCGGATTAGTGTCAACTGGTGTGGCCGTAGGCTTGCAAGATGACATCCCATCACGATTAATTATCTCAGCAACATATTTTCATTGTGACAAAAAGATACCCGAATCACTAAGATGGACGGAAATGCCAAGAAAGTAGTTCAATGGACCCAAATATTTCATACCAAACTTGGTTGCCAATAGGGACATAATCGAACTCCGAAGGGAAGAGGATGAAGTTGTGAGGATGATGTCATCCACATATAACAAAAGATACGCCATATTTGACCCATGCATGTAGATAAATAATGAAGTATCGGACTTGCTGCTGATGAATCCCAAAGATGACACATAATCTGCATAACCTTGTACGAAGCGCGTGGAGCCTACTTAACTCCATACATATACTTTCGAAGTAAACGAACATGATCTGGATATGTAGAATCTCGAAATCCAAGGGTTGATGCATGTAAACGGTTTCTCCACAATCGATCCCAACATGTTGCGTCTTTCCATCACCTACAAGACGAGCTTTGTGACTCTCAAACACACCGTTAGATTTAAACTTATGAACAAAATCCATATAGAGCGAATAATATTGACATTAGGAGGTTGCGGTACTAACTCCCACATCTTATTTTTAATTAGAGCATCAAATTCGTCTTGCATAGCCAATTTTCAATTCGGGTCTTTAAGGGCAGAAACCGGGTTACACGGAATGGGAGATTGCGTAACCATGGAAAAATTGACATAGTCAGGGCCAAAGTATTTCAGGTTCGGTGCTCGATGACAAACAAGAAGAGGAACATGAGATACGGGCTGGACTATGGGTGAAGGAGGAGAACACGGGTTGGGTGTGGCGGCTGTTGGAGATGGTTGTATGCTTGGGGAAGGGTCGGGGCAGGTCGAACTGGATGGGGACAGCATGGGGGTGGTGTGGAGCAGGGCTTCGAGCCACATGGGTGAGGTGGCGGGCAGAATTTGCCGGAAGAGGAGGGGCGGCTGGACACGGAATATGGAGCAGCCGAGTAGAGGACTCAGAATCCGATCTAACAGGATTAGGAGGAGGGGTCAGTTCAGCCGAGTAGAGTACACAAAACAGGCTATTTGAATGGGCATTTCCCAATTCAAATCGCTTCCCAATCAGCCCCATATACTCTGTCTCTTCTCTAACCTCTGATGGAAGATCGTAACAACGAACAAGTCATCATTAGTTGATGCAATAAATGAAGAAAGAGCAGCGAAAACGAAAAAACTAGACACCGAAAGAATTACACTTGATCAGCCTCTACTTTGCAACATCAGTGTTGTTCCTCGCATAGTCGCAAGCCTACTCGCATGGGAAGCTTGGACTACGAATAAGTAAGACTGAATTATAGTTCATCATTTTGCAATGTAGAACAAGAAATATAGAAAATGATTGTCATATAGAAAAATGATGTAGGATCAATTAAAAATGAACTTTTCCAGCAAGATTGGAGAAACAGACCAAAAATGCAGTATATATACTTTCTTGCATTCATGTATTGGAGTTTTTACAAGAATTGTAGCCACTCGAGCATTGCAACTGAGAAATATAGCAGGATACAAGCTTCTTGTGGTGGTCAAGTACATCAAACCAGAAAGGTAACGTCGAATATGCTTCTGATTAGTTAGAGTGCCAAGAAAAAATCGATTCCGGGATTCACCTCTACGAGCCCTTCTTATGGGAATATATTGTTCAACTTATTTTATATGGCTAATAGTAGAAGCTGATTACAGACACTTTCTTTATAAAGCTTACTTGAATGGAGTTGACGCTCCTGATATCTTTGGAGCAACAGTAATGTTGCTTGTTAAGGTGCATCTTTTTACGAGTTCTTTTGATTTTTTTCAAAATCGAGGCATTGGATCATACATACGAAGAACCTATGAGACCATGGATAGCTAGGTTGAAGTAAACTACACGTCTACACCACCATTTGTATTGAAGCATATGTTTTGTTGTAGGATTAAGGAAGTTTATAGTATAAAATTCTGAGACTAGTTTCATAAGGATCAACCGGAATTGGTAAATCAATGTTCTTTATGCGCATCCACTTGACATCGTACACAATAATTTGCTAACTCAAGAAACATAGCTAGCAAACTACAGCACCAAAGCAGAAAGAAACAACGGAAACGAGAGAGTTTTCTGATATTAATTCTCGAATACAAGTACCAATGGGCAAGAAATGGGCAAGTTCTTGAACATACACAGTACAGAAAGAAATCAAAGTAATGTCGATGCTTGATGCTTCAATTGATAACAAAAGTAGCATATCTGACTATAAGCAAGCAATCAGTGCTAAATTGATCAAATCTAAACTTGTTATTCATACTACCATATCTATAACAGCTAGAGCAATTTGTGGTAAACTTATCAATCGAAACTCATACTGTTCTATGTTTCCCCATCTTGATCAGTTAAGTGTAGCAATAACATCGTAGACAGCGTAGGTGGCAGAAACCTTATATCTAGCCACAGCAATCAGATAAGAAGTGGCACCTTCGACAAGACAAAATATGATTTGATACGGAGCAAGCTCCCTAACTGTCCAATCAGTTTTGAGAGGAGGCCTGAACCTGTACCACAACTCCAGACTCTGAGTGAAATTACTCCCAATTTGATAGTAGATGTGCAGCCTCGACAGAGCCAAATTCATATAGCTTCCGACAATTGTATAGTGGCTGTTCGCCAGGAACCATCTGAGCGAGTCGGGCATTTGGCGTCGGGCATGAGCTAGCTGAATAAAGAGGCATTCTCGATGGACGAGGATTTGCAGGACATGAGGTATCCCATAGGATCGTTCTGGCAAGACTGCGAGATAGACGAACTTGGGTCGAACTGTTGGGAGAGACAAGTATGCACTTACATTGGTGATCCATCGTGTGACAACGGCAGGATCATGGGTGATAGTGGCCCGGGTTGTTCCGTTCAAAGGGGGAGGAAGATGTAGGACTCTGATTTGATACGCCATTTTTGATATCTCTGTTTCTTGAAGAGATATATCAGTTATTATAATGAGTAGGGAAAGAAGAAGAAGAAGAAGAAGGAGACTAATCCATCTGTTTTCTGAAGAAGGAGACTTGCTGTAACCGCCATTATAGTTTATATTAATTAATTTTAGACACTAACCAATTAAATTAAGCTAGTAGTTTAATTTTCCGTTAACAGAATCACAATCCTGGCGGTTACAAGCATATCTGTTAAGTCTGGTAGTTCTATAAACATTCAGAAAACTGACGGATTAGTGTCCTCCTCCTTCTCTACTCATTATAATTCTCTTCAACAAACATAGATATCGAAAATGGCCTGTAAACATGTAGTCGTACAAATTTATCACCCCATCGACGCAGCAATCAGGCTCGTTATCACCAACAATCCTGCCATTGTCAGACTGTGGATCAACATTGTCAATGCACACTTTAAGTCTCTCCCGACAGTTTGCCCCAAGTTAGTCTTTCTCGCAGTCTTGCCTGATCAATCTAACGGGAGACCTGACATCCTGCAAATCCTCGTCCACCACTATTGCCTATTCATCCAGCTAGCCCATGGCCCACCCCAAATGCCCGACTCACTCAGACTGTTCCTGGCAAACAGGTGCTACACATTTCTCGGAAGCACTATGGAATCGGGTCTGGAGAGGCTGTACAGGTACTATCACATTGGGGGTAATGCCACCTGGAGGAGAACTGTGGAGCAGAGGTACATGTTTAGGCCACCTTGGGATTCCTCAGGTGATTGGACAGTTTTGGAGCTTGCTGGTGATCAAATCGTCTTATGTTGTATCGACGGTGTCTCTTCTTGTCTGATTGCTATGCTTATATATGCGGAAACTGCCGGTTTCTTGGGGGCTCTCTTTGTTATTCTTGCTGCAATTATCCATTCAAGAGAATGAAGAAAGCTATATGATCAGTGAATGTAGATGATAAGTACTTTACCACAAATTTCTCTAGCTTTTACAAGATACAGTATGAATACATAGCCAGTTAAGATTTGATCAATTTAGCATTGATTACTTGCTTATAGATATAGCAGATATGGGATCAATCGAAGCATACATGGACTTTACTTTGATATCTTACTGTACTGTGTCTTTTCAATAACTGAAGCACTCAAAATCTCTGTCTATAGATATGCCTGTTGTTTGTTTGCTACTGATTCAGAAATATCTTAAGGTTGTAAGCTTGTTTCTTCAAAGAATCGGATTGGTTATTATCTGATGCAGGGGCGACGAAATCACAAAATTTTCTCATCATGTCTTTTGCTTATGGTTTTTCCTGAATGTTGCTGCAGTTTTACATTTCGTTGTGTCTTTGTGCTTTGTCTCTCTATAAATATGCCTGCTGTTTGTTTGCTACTAGTAATTCAGAAATGACTCAAGGTTGTACGCTTGTTTCTTCAATGATTCGGGATTACACTTGGTTATCATCTGATGCAGGGCTGAAAGTACAAAATTTTCTCGTTCCCTTCTTGTCTTTGGCTTATGAGTTTTCCTGAAATTTGCAACCATAAGTGTACGTTCTAGAAGCAGTTCTACATTTCGTTGTTTTTGTTCTGCTTTAATTCAGTAGTTGGCTAGCTTTCTTTAATTTCTTGATTTAGCAGATTTCACTAGCTCTTACGGATGTAGTATGAATATATAGCGACTTAAGATTTGATCAATTTAGCACTGATTGCTTATAGATACAGCAAATATGTCATGGACTTTACTTTAATATCTTACTGTACTGTGTCTTTTCAAGAACTGAAGCACCAAGTCTCTGTCTATAGATATGCCTCTTGCTTGTTTGCTAATGATTCAGAAATATCTTAAGGTTGTACACTTGTTTCTTCAATGTAACGGGAATTGGTTATTATCTGATGCAGGGGAAAAATCACAAAACTTTATCGCCGTGTGATTGTCTTTCGCTTCTGGTTTTCCATGAATTTCACAGTTTTACTTTTCGTTGTTTCTTTCTGCTTTGATTCTGTATAATTTTCCTGCTTTCTTCCTTGAATTAGCAAATTATAGTGGAAAATGTAAGTAAATGTGTGCACCTACATTGAGTATTTATAACTTTTAGATCAATCCAGTACTGTATAATACATCCATATGCCTTAACAAATAACAATGTCATAGCAATGTGCCTGCCTTGTGATAAGTTTCTAGAGGATACTTCTTGTCTCACGGCAGTAAAATTGAAGGTGGAAACTTGAAGCAATTCAACTGTCCGATAGGATACTGGAACGATTTGGCCATACTATATACTCCACAGCACCAATGTTGTTAAAATAGCTCAAGTATTCATGAGTGCAATGGAAGAAATGCTCAAAGAAAATTATATTCACTGTTGTGTGTTAAAATCTGAGTACTTAGAGGAAACCTACCAGGCATATATATATATATATATGCTATTATCTACTGAGTAAGCTATTTAATTAAAAAAAAATGCTAACACTTAGAGCCCTTTGGGGGCACAAAGGAAGAGCATACCATTGGTTTTTAGAAAAGAAGACAAGGCTACAGACTGCAATTTTGTACAGTTCAGTCCATGGTTCTCTGCGGATGGTCTATGTGATCCAGCACATTTTGAGATTTGATTGCCTGTGGAAGATGTCTTTTCGGTGACTTAAGGTGAATATCAACTGTGACTTTCGAACTGGAGCTCGATGAAGCCATGTGCTTCCTATCACTCTTTTATCCTATGCTCATTAGTTGCCTAATTGTTGGTCCTTGTTCTTAATTTGTGTTCTCAGTACCTAATTTGATTGTATGGATTTCAATTTGATTCTGGCTAAATCAAGAAACTATTAGATCCAGTACTGTATAATACATCCAATATGCCTTTACTGGCTTCCTTTCATAGCAATGTTCCGGCCTTGTCATAACTTTCTAGATGATACTTCTTGTTCCAAGGCAGTAAAAGACTGGAATTTTAAGCAATTTAACTGTCCGTTAGGGTACTACAACGATATAGCCGCACTGATCCACAGCACCAATCTTGATGTATTACATACTACTAGGATTTAATTGTCACCTTTGGCATAACTATTCAGACTGGCTTATTCTTCCCAATCTTGCTCATTGTCTCAGCTTATTGTTGGTAGTGCCATGAACCATACAAACAAGACCATCATTCAGGGGCTCTGTGCTGTTCTTGGGGTTGCCTCCTTCATGGCAGGTCCAATGAGAATGACAGCTTCCATCTGTGCCATTTTTATTGAACTTTCTAACAATCTCATATGTCTACCGATCTACTGATCACTATGATTGTTCTTCTAATTGCTAGGACTCTAGGAGACTGCTTCAACCCGAACATATGCCAAACCATGATGGAACTCAAAGGACTGCCTTTCCTGGATGCAAATCCCCAGCCATGGATGAGTACAGTTGTGAGCTTGTTGGCTTCAAGCGGATAGTTGTTCCTCTTTCTGCAACCAGGAGAGTGAGTTGTCGTATTTTGGAAATAATCAATTGCACAAGCATAATGGCTTCCCGGTTATAGAAGATCAAACAACAAAGAATCTACATAGACAGGTATTGAGAGCTTATCTTATGTTGCAGAGGAATTTAACGACACATTGTTGGCTGAAAGAGAAAGCAACAACCTTGATTCACATCGCATACCTCCTCACACACTGGTTGAAACTATCTCAGTAGCCAAGGCAATGGTTCTCTCTTGTAAATTAGGCCTTCATCACCTGCTCGTCTTACCTAAACATCATGCTGCACCGGGGGTAAGTTACAACCCAGGATTTTGTCTAGTTATGTAATAGAACTGACCTTGTGTCCTTGTGAGAGTCTTTCGTCATCTAGCAAGGACAAAGGGAAGTAAAAACAGATGGTGACGAGTTTCTAACATAAATATAAAAGCACTATTTAATCTCCAGGCGCAATGAAGTAGGTCACTCTCATTGTTCATAGTGTACCCATTGTAGATTTCTGCTATAGGCTCATTGCTCCTAGAAAGTTACCCTTTTTTTTCTTTTATGTGTTCGTGATGATGTAAAGTTACCGTGAATGAAAATGAAAAGTTGAAAACATAGCGATGGGACACATAAAGATTATAACTGACAGATTCATCTCTTCAATTCTCCTTCTTCTCTTCTTCATCTTCTTCACTACTCATTATAAGATTCATCTCTTCAATTCTTCATGAAACAGCTTACAGAGATTTCGACGAAAATGGAGGACGAACTCAGAAACGAATTTCTGCCTCTCCCCTTGAACGACATACAAATGCAGGCCCTCATCACCCACAATCCTGACACTGTCACACAATGGCTCACCATTATCAATGAATACTTGTCTCACCCAACAGTTGAACCCAAGATTGTCTATCTCGCAGTCTTGCCTGATGGTTTTTTTTGACACCTAGAGTCCTGCAATCCTCGTCCACCGCCATTGCCTCTTTTTCCACCTCGTTCATGCCCCGTTAGAAATGGCCGACTCACTCAGACAGTTCCTGGCAAACGGGCTCTACACATTTGTCGGAGGCAATATAGACTCAGATAGTTTGAGGCTCTCCTTGCACTATGAAATTTTTGATAATGAGATGCAGAGGCTGGATATGAGCCTGCTGGATTTCGAATCCATAGGGCCTCTTCAGTTTTTGGCAACTGATTGGACGGTTGAGAGGGTTGGTGCTCATGAGATCAGATTCTATGTTTTCGAGGGTTTCGCTACTTATCTGTTTACTCTTGCTACATACAGTCTTACTGACGGTATCTGCACGGCTCTCTTGATTGTTCTTGCTGGAATAAGATATGTATGTGAAGTGTGAACCGTACGTTTAGATTGAAAAGTTCACACAAATTGCTCAACCTCCTGCAGATAAGTATGGATAGCTAGCTCTTTCAGATTTAGTATCAATTTTAGCTCTTACTCATTGCTTGCTTATAGTCAGATATGGCGTAATCAATTGAAGCATCAAGCATAGACATTATCACTTTGATATCTTACTGTACTGTGTGTGTTCAAGAACTGAAGCACTCGATCTCTCTCTGTGCAGACATGCTTCTGTTTGTTTTGCTACTAAATCAGAAATATCTTACGGCTGTTTCTTTCAATGAATCGGGATTTGGTCATTGTCTGATGCAGGGGCAAAATTACAAATTTTCTCGTCCCCGGCTTGTCTTTCGCTTAAGATTTTTGCTTTGATTCTGTAGTTTAGCTTTCTCTCTTGATTTAGCAAATTATTGTGTAAGAACTAAAATAGTAAGAGGATTGGGATTTAATTCTTTGACAAATATCACAACTCAACTATGTGTACTGCTTATGCAATGATGTAAAGAGTGAAGAGTACCCTGAGGCTTCAACATAAACTATATAAATCAGAAAGACATGGAAAATAAACTGGAATACGATATAAGTTTCTAGCAGTTATTCATGTCGATAACCCACTGCGGCTCAAGGCGAAAGTATCCACTATATGAATGAACAAATAATAAATATAAGGTTACTAGTCTAGCTCTATTTTAGGAATACAACTAGATGAAAAACAATCAAGTAAACGTAAGGAATGAACCGAACTAATCTAGCTCTTAATCTCTTGACTAATCACTAGATAAAACTTGGAAAATGTTGATGACAAAATACGTGCAATAAATATGCAATAGGAATTGGCTTGCTTGAAACACGTAGTTTTATCTTCAATGTAGATGCCATTTATATAGATTCTTGAAGCCGACTTCATTAGGGCAGAATCCTACATTGACTCGTGTTATGATTCATGTCAATCTTCGACTTCTTATTCGATCTCTTCTCATCCCATCGATCAACTATGTCCTTGTCCTAGCATACTTCGACTAGTAATCTCCTTTAAATTCTAAGATTCGTCATGTCTCGATTTCTTGCACACAATAGACATACACTACTATGGAACTTGTTATGTTAGTTGAATAAAAGTAAAAATTATATTAGTGCTTAATCAAAGTCAAAGTTCAATTAGGACTTCAAGTGTGAGTTATATATCCAGTGTAGTAGATACACTTGTACTAGTGTACTTAGTACACTGGACTGTAAATTTCGGAGTGTAACCAGTACACTCACAGAAAAACTCACACTTACAAAAAAAACATTGAGTTGCAAATTTTAATTGATCCATATAAGACTAGTTTCAGGACTTTATACTATAAATTTCTCGGAATTCGTCTTGTGAGAGACCCTATATTTTGGAGAGTTTGGAAGTCCCTTCAAATAATAAAATTAGATAATTATACATTTTGTTTGCAACTTGACTTTAGATGATTTTTCGCAGATCTTTTGACCCGAATTCATTAAAAACGGGTCAAGTAAAAACTAGACAATATAATGTAAAAACTAAACAATAGTAATATCATGTAAAAACTAGAGAATTTCTTTTATAAACTAGACAATATAATTTAAAAACTAGACAATATAGATTACATCAAATGAAATTTATATACATGTAATAAAACTAAATAAGATCATTTATAAAACTAGACAATATAGTTACGAAATTACATAATGTGTTGTAAAAACTAGACGTTACGTACTAAAAATTAGACGGTTCAATACAAATACACAACATAAAAATATAACATGAAGAACTAAATAAATATAAGTAAAATTTAAAACATATGCTATTTATATAATTATTATTAGTCATATAAAAAGAGCATATAATTACTATTAGCCATATAAAAACTGGACCAAGAAATTGACAGCAAAGACAAATCTACCAAATAAAATATTCTTGAAGCTCCAGGTGAGCAAATTGACTCGGATCATCTCTAAGAAACTAATCCAAATTGAGTCGGATCATCTCTAAGAAAGTAATCCAAATTGACATGAATTCCGAAATGTAGATTCTAGACTTAACATTCAGATCAATTCAAATACTTTATATATGCAGTCAATCTGGAAACCCATACATTAATTAATAAACACAAACACAAAGCATATAGTTGGTGTTGATTCAGGCATTTCTACAAACAGTTTGCAGGCACCAATACATACATGATTCTGAAAGCAAATGAACAAAAAAAAGTTTGGGAGAAAGCACAGAACTAAACTATTCATTAGGCTTAATCCCACCTACTCTGCTTAAGAATAACTTGGAGTGAATCATTACCATTGAGCTCTATCTCCTCTTGTATCTTCTTTACAGATTCTTCAAGACTCTCCTTCAGGGTATCAATTTCTCCTCTGATGGTTAACTTCTTCAGGGTATCAATTTCTCCAATTTCAATTGGAACTTCCTTCAGCTTGCGACAATTACCAATTTTCAGCTCCTCAAGAGATGGAAAATGTGTGCTTACAGCTCTCCATTCTTCCAAATCTAACCGATCCATACTGAGGTACTTGAGTTGAGAAAATCCTCCTTCACTTGGTTCCCATACTTCGCCTACAAATGAGTCATCATGTAGATTCAGCCATTCAAGATGTGGCAGCTCGCCTATCGATACCATCTTTTCCCACGGAATTTTAGTCTCGAACAAGTACAGCTCCTTAAGCTTCTGAGGGAAGACAAAGTTCGTCAATAGATTCCCTGAAGAAAAATGACCTAAATGAAGGCATTGAAGATTGTGTAGATGAACAAGATTGTCGAGGCCACATTGATTGGCGTCCTTTCTTTCATAATATGCGTGCAGTCTCCTGAGATTTAGCATCTTGTTGATGACATTCATGGTGAAACGTAGATCCATTACACCATAAAGAGTCTGCAGGGATTCTAAGGATGATGAACCATTAATCAGGCTAGGTTCTGGAAATGAGATTTTCAGCGCACCTGGGAATATGAGATGCCTTAGGCGTGGCATATTCCATATTTCCAATGGCAAAGTAATGGACTTGAAGGTATCAAACACCACAATGAGAAGTGTCTCAAGATTTTTCAGCTTCGATATTGTTCTTGGAATGCGTAGTTGTTTTCCATCCATCGACAACAACTCTAGGTACCTTAAATTAGTCATTCTACTAAATAAATTGTTTATGGGATCATTAAGAGTCAACATTCCACCACTTAATCTCAATACCCTTAGTAACTTTAAGTGGTTGAAACTAGTTACCGGTACCTTTTCTTTTCCTTCATATATCAAAGAGCGAACAGGTGCATCATTCTTAGTAGTATATAACTTGGGTTGATGTTGCTGTGAGTTCATAAAACTTACTCTACGTTGCTCTTTTATGATTTCTTCGTAAGTGAATAATGAAGGAAATTTTCTTTTCGAGATTCTCTTAGGCTGAAATCCCTCAAAACATCATGAATGCTTGATCTTTCAATTTTCCCATTGTACCTCCTATTCTTGACCAAAACGAGACTTCTTTCTACCAGTTCCTCCAAGCATTCTTCAGCAACCTCTTCCACCGTTTTAGATTCTCTTGGTTTTAAGAATCCTTCCGCACTCCATAACCTCACGAGTTCCTCGGTTATTATCTCTTTATCTTCTCGAAACATCCCAAAGTACAG
>JAYMSP010000677.1:0-44104 GCA_036897095.1 Plantago elongata | reverse complement strand
TATATATATATATATATATATATATATATATATTTTGATAAAGAGAAGAATCTCTTTTGGATTGTTTTAAAGTGTGTGTAAAACTCGTAATCCATTATTTTCCACATCGTGTGAAGTGATTGTGAACTGTGAAGTACATTTGTATTACATACGAAATGAAGATGTTCCTTTACGTTTTCATACTCAAAACTAGTAATGCAACAACAAAAAAGAAGAAAACCCCGAGTCGTTTAAGTATGTGCAAAATCCTCACTTGACGCTTATTATTGCCGACCTCGGTTAGGGAGATCCTTCTCTTTTTTTGGTATTGATGTAATTCGAGTTGTATTTAGAACATTTCTTATGTAAACATTGGTCGGAGTTTTTTAGTTTTTTGTCGCTTCGAAGATAATAGTATGATGCAAAATCCTTACCCTTGATCGATGAGTTAGGATTGTAATATAATGTATATATGTTCAATTGGGGATATAATTAACAAAACAATTGTTGGGTACGAATTCAAACCGTCTTAATTAGTACTAAACAGGGTATTTCTGCAAAATTTCTTACATAAATAAAATGAACTTTTGTTACAAACTGAACTTGCTAACAATTTGCAGTTCAAGAAGAGAATATAAACTTTGCCTTGCATGTATGTTAATCTTATGATCTCAGCCACGGCTTGACCTGCTTTCCTTCTCAGAAGCAGATGCAAATATACCTTCTCTTTTCAACTTATCCTCCTTAACTTTTCTACAAAAGATTACCCAAGAATTCACCTCCAAAGCAATGCAAATGCCTACCAATGTAGACAAGCACAAACAATATGCCAACTTAACATATGAGTAGCTTGCTCCCATCACTTCAAATCCTTGAAATACATTCACAACTCCTAATATAACACAAGCATATCCCACAAAATGATGGTATGATTTCCAATACTTTCTGAACTTGTGTGTGGTTTTAGGCCTAAACAATAGGGCTAGTGTTTGTAGCCATCCCAAGCAAAATGCTGCAAACCCGAGCTTTCGATGTAGGCCGTAGACTTTTCCGGGCGACTCTTCCCCTAGCTTGATCCCCATTGAGAATCCCACGGTTCCTAGGAAAATTGCGGAGATTTGAACCCCTGCATGAGCGTAGAACCATGCTGGCCCTATGGCTTGGATGTGCCTTAGGTACCGGGCAATGACTGCCCCGATGGGTAGTAGGAATCCCCATGAGATGGCATTTATGACCCCGTGCGCTATTTTAAGTGCTCTAAGATTGTTGTGAGATTTAGATGTTACACCGGATAGGATATCGATTGTGGCTATTGAGGAGAGGTCGTTTACGTTGGTCGGGTGGATAGTCGGAGAGTAGCCTTGGACATAAAGTCCATGATTCCAGAGAAAGTGGATCTTTGTTTTGTTTGATCCGAGTCTAATGGTAGCGTAGATGTGAATGGTAGCGCCATTGTGTATGGTAGCCATACGGCCGCCATGCATTGTAGCAGATGAAGAGAGGACATGAATGTCGAGTGGGCGAGAAAGGAGGGGTGTTTTCTGCAATTTGGTCGTAGGGTCAAGAATGAAGGGTAGTAGGACTAGTTGACCCGAATTGGGGTCAGGAAACGCAATCAGAGCACGTGTTCCAGTCATCTCGGGTGAAGTAGGGTTGATCCCCCACCCGACCCAACCTGAGGGGGAAATGAAGGTTCCAAAGAAGACTAGATCGAGCGTTGCATTGTGTGGATGGAATGTCCATGCAATGGAGGCTTGTTGTGTAGGAAGATTCATACATCTTTCAAAGCTTTTCAACGTGGTTGTGGTGGTGCATTGTGCCGCGGAAACTCCATTTAAATGGAAGGAGAAGAAGATTTGCAAGAGCAAGAGCAGCATGATGATTTGTTCTAGGATCAAGTACAAAGGAAGTTTTACACTCTTGATGTGTGATTGTTGATATATGCATTTCAACATTGTCTAGTATTAATTGGGGAATACTTCTAGCTAGTCATGTTTGCTAATAATTGTAAATTGAAGCTTTGAAGAATGGCAATGTTTTTGGTGGTGTAATTATTGCTAAGTGTACAAATTCTTGCATTTATCATCATTGATTTGTCAAAACTTTGGTAGTGTACGAGGAAAGATTTATATTGTGTAACTGAGTGTGTGTAAACTGCAAGTGAAAAGTGATGTAAGTGTAGTTTAGTAGAAATGAAACCTTACGTCCCTTTGACGTTAAGACACATAATGGAGTCACTTGATTACATAGATCACAAAGAGGACCATTGTCATCAAATTATCAATTTAGTTTGGTGTTGTCATTGATATCCAGCACAGGTACCATTAGCTTGTCTTTTGCGCTTCAAAGAGGTTCCTATAAAGTATAATGAATTGACGGACCAACAACTGTTTTTCAACCTTCGAATTGTCTCATCATGACTGTCATAGTATTGTTTAGGTATAATAATGTATGAAGTTTGGTCAAATTATAAAGTTTAAGGGATTGTATGGGATTACATTAACTAGAGTGTTTGATTCGTTTTAAAACGATGAAAAAAGTTAAGGGGCTGATTGAGAATCGATTTGAATTGGGAAATGGCCATTTAAATTGACTGTTTTGTTTCAAATGATATGTTTTGTGACAGGCCACTTGAATGTACATTTCCTAATTCAAATCGATTCTCAATCAGCCCCTAAAATATGGAAAATAAGTTTGTTATAGAACATACATAAAGACTCCATAAACCATGATATACGAAATTACATATAAACTTGAATGTACAGTACTTAGAAATTGACATTCATATTTCACTTTTAAAATTTAAATCATATACAAAAAGAATAAATGCCTCTACATCTTTAAAAGAAAATTAAAAAAGTGCTCCATCCTATGATATTGGTGGAGTTGATAATAATACCGGGGTTAAAATCTCCGCTAAGTGACTCGGCTCAAAATTAACTCTAGTCACTAGTGAAGACCCCGTCATTTTCTTTATTATGACACTAGATGATACACCGCACTTAAGTGCGATCGTAAATTATATATTAATTATTATATTATGTGTAAAAACTCCATATCTAAACTATATATAATAATTTTATTAAAATATTATTCTAAGTATGATACTTGAATAATGTAGAATTCTAAAATAATTTTTGAGAAATTCAATTGAAAATATATATATATATATATATATATATATATAAATGTTAACGATCTTTCAAATATATTAAAAAATAGTAAATTAGTAGCAGACAATTGTAATTTAACTTAGAAGTTACAATTTAACAAGTATGAAGACCAGATATATAAATATATTTATTGGTTTAATAAAGCAATGCATTTGGCATATCCTTATCGATTGAATAGAAAGATTAATGCACATAGAATATGCCTTTTGAAATGTCTGATGCAGAAATAGATCCAATAGTCTGTGTTTATGGCGACTAACTTCTAATATAGCGAGACATAGCATTAAGACAACCTGCACTCCAACCCAATAGTGAACAAAGTGAATTGGACGATTGGGGTTGTGAAATTGAATAATCTAATCGAGTCGTAAACACATAAACTCAAAGTTCTATAGTCGTAATAAGGTGCATGTGAGACGTAGTCTAATTCGAACACACACAACGGTTCATGTTGAAACAACAACTGAGATGGGTGAAGGGGTGTTGCGTTTGGCATGAGTTTGTAATTAAACATAGAAAGATTGAAATATCATTTCTTAGTAGTAGGTTGTTGGAGAATAGAAGAAGCGGTGAACAAATTGCAAAAATGAAATGACACTTTAAGAAATCGAATGACACTTTAACATGGGAATAGTGTTTCTTAATATACGATTGCTACAGAATAAAGAAGAAATATTAAATAATTTACAAAACTAAAATGACATAAAATGACAATTTTACAAGTAAAGTTACACTTTCATGTCTCAATTTGAGACCTATTGTATTGTTTCAATTTATGAAAGATCATCAGACTTGTGGAAAACCTAACATCACTAGTCATGTGGTTCTAAAGACCGGATCCCCTCTAATAGCGGACTTGTCACGGACTCCGAATTTCTGTGTATTCTAATTTTAGCATATAGATGAATTACTATGCTAATTTTAGTACTATTTTGCAATGTAAGATAATTTAAACTTACCTGTGATCTCTAATGAGTAACTTCCCCCAAGACCCAGGTTTAAAATCAGTGTCATGACTCTGATCCAGATAAAAGATTCTTCATTGCAAGATCAGGAGATGTTTCTTTCCTTCTGGCTACTGATTTCCTTGTGTCTAACATTCTTGAACCTTTCTTGCTCTGAACTCTGTAGATGACAAGAGACAAATATAGTATCCTATGCAATCTACTCTCCTTAATCCCGGACAAACTTTAATAAAGAAAAACAGACATGGTAATAAAGTTCATCTCGACATCTGGAGCATCTTTTGACAATTTCACATTTTGTTCACATTACACAGTTCTTGGATTCTTTTCCTGCTAAATGAAACTAAGTACCAAACCAGTACCATTTCCACAATCAAAGAAACAATGTCATCATCATCATCAATCAGGGATGCTGCAATAGCACTCGGGAACGCATCGTGCAATCGAATCGTTCAACGAATGGTTAGCCTGCCCCGTAACATAATCGGAGGATTTTCCCAAGTCGTGAACCATGGAATCAACCTTATAGCACCAAACCAGCACCTTCAGCACTACCCTGCAGCCCAACATGCCCCAATGATCCAAGAAGAATGGGCCTTTCTGGCAACTTTCGAGCAGCAGTACGGTACAGTGCATCCGTTTTTCTATGCCTGCCGGTTTTTGGATGCGCTAAAGATAGCTCAGGATGAGAGCAAGCTTATGTTGGTGTATATTCATTCACCGGAACATCCGTTCACACCTGATTTTTGTAGAGAGACTCTTTGCTCTGAAGTGGTGGTGCAATATATTGATGCCAACTTTGTTTCTTGGGGTGGACTCGTGAGTAGAGGAGAAGGTATACATGTGGCTAACACGTTGAAAGCGTCTGGTTTTCCGTTTTGTGCTGTTGTTGCTCCGGCTTCTGGTAATAATCTGGCTGTGCTGGAGCAGGTGAGTTGGATTGGATCCAACAGTTATAGTATATCTAATTTTGGTACAAGTTACTAGAGTTCGAATTTTCTGTAAATGTAATTTGATTAAATTAGGCCAAAGTGAATAGCATAAGGCAGACAATTTACATTTGTGTTACCGGTGATCATTTGATTGGACTCAAATTTGGATCGGGCACACTTAACAATCAGCTCACGAAAATGTAGCTTATTGTAAGTTCTGTTCCAGTCGAACTAAGATGATGAACGGCTAAAAGTAGTACATTGTGTCTTTTCCTCAGAAGTGAAATAGTTAAACGTCTTATATGATCAGTTCTGTTATCTTTTTTCTTGGAGCAGATGGAAGGTCCAGTTTCACCAGCTGAATTAGTGGAAATCTTACAAAGAACAATGGAGGAACAAGGTGTGGCACTTGGGTTTGATATGGCTAAGCAGGACGAAAAGAGAAGGGCTGATCATCGGTTGAGGGAGGAGCAAGATGTGGCTTATCTTGCTGCTCTCCAGATAGATCAGGTTAGCTTGTTTGTCCAATTATAGGAACAAAATATATGAAACATACGTAGAACTAGTTTGAGGTTAGCTAACAATTATCCTGAATTCCTGACCTTCTAGGCCAGCGAGAGACTTAAGAAGAATTCTATTACTTCTGAAGTTAAAGTTCATAAACACGAGAATAGCAAACAAACTAAACCAGCTGTTAGAAGCACAGTCTGCACAGACTTAGCTTCTCCAAATGCAACTACAAGTCGAAATGGAAACGCTGAAATTACTCAGGTACATTAACTCCTTTGCTTTATACCACGGACATAATTTCCAAATCTTATAGCTAAAAACAAGCCTTCAAGCAGATTTTGATCCGGTTTCCCAATGGGGAGAGGAAGGAGCAAAGCTTCTCGAGTACAGACAAGATTCAAGCAATATATCATTACGTCGACTCATTAGGCCTTGTTGCAGTTGGGAGCTACAAGTTAATATCAAACTTCCCTCGGAAAGTGTATGGTTCTGATGAAATGAAAATGAGTCTTCAAGAATCTGGCCTCCATCCAAAAGCAAGCCTCTTCATTGAGCTTCTCTGATAACTTGTATGGAATCGCAGTATTCGAATTTCTCCCATTGATGAGTTTAATTCATGTAACTTGCTCCTAGTATTATAGTTAGGAACTTTCAGTTCATTGATCATCATGTGTTATGGTCTGCAGAATGACAATGTGATATTGTTGTCTTTCATAATGTAGTTTTCTCAAGTACTACTTCCATGTATATTCAAATTAATTCTAAGTGGTCAAATAACATTAAGAGAATGTCCGGTTTGATTGAAAGTGGTGCTATTTGAAAGTTGATTATTATCAAGTATCAACCAATGTTTAGTAAGGTTCGTTTCAGGCGCACATTCACTCAAAACACAATTTAAGTAGCTTTCGGGAGGTATACATAGTCATTCCTTATCTTAGTATGATTATATATGTTTAAAACGATTAAAGTTAAATATGTGACACTTGAAGTTAAACATGTTATGTTAAGTTAATTTAGTCTAAGAAATGAAAAACTTCAACGATATTTAATTATTCCGATAAATATTTTTAATTGGTTTTTCAAAATTTAATGGTCCGGATTATCATCTTCCACAAAAGTAAATCCGGTTCGATCATCTTCCACAAATGTAAAAACTTGGAGTTGAACAGTGATGTCGACAATCTGAGCAAGCAACGATAACCGAGTCCATGTGCCGGTATTTGAGGGCATCTAGACCCAAACTCATCGTCTTACGTCCACGCAACCATATCCCAACCCAAATCAACTCAGCAAAATAGTTATGTCATTTGACATTTTTCAGATTAAAATCGATTCACTGACACCATAAAGCTTACAAACTGTTTGATAAAATGTCGCAGTCGTTGAAATTACGCCCTCCTTCGCTTCTTCACGGTTTTCAGGCAACTTCTGTCCATTCCAACAACACCCACAACGCAATTTTGAAGCTCCGTGTTCAGAATTGCTCTTTTCAACCTGGAAATGCCAAGAAGGTACACCATTTTAGTGTCAATTTGGCTTTAGTTTCTTTCTTTTTCTTGAAATTAATGCCTTTGCTAATGTAGCTGCATCTCAATTCTTAATTTTGTTCAAGTTTCTATGTTTTGACTTGTCTACAATTGTGGATATTTGCTCTAAAACAAGTCTTGAAGAATGTAAAGTGCCTCTTGTTCAGTAGTACTGAATGAACTATTAACCTTATTTCTGTGAATTTGAGCTTGTACTGTAATCAGCTCTTGGATTCAAGTGGTGCCTAATTCGGGTCGAAGCCTTGTGCTTCAGAGGTCACTTAATCTTGATTCGTTGTTGCATGAATGCTTATGGAATAATAGAGTATTCCTTTTTAGTGGAAAGCATTGCTGCCCGTAGTAACAACTTCATGGTAAAGAGCAAGGAAAGTAGCAGATACGTCTTATTTTATAGTTGGCAAATGCAATGTTTGTATGCAGTATGCACTATGTTTGTTGCCAGAATAAAGGCTATTCTGGCTGTCAAGCTATTAGTGAAAGCTGGAGAAACAATATGATAAAGGATTCCATGTAACATAAGGAAGAAGACTATTCCAGATTTCCAACGTGGTTATGTACTAGTTTCAAATAGGATTTGTATATAGAGTTCTGCTGAAAATTGAGAGTCTCTTCATAGATGCTGTTGTTATCCTGTTAAAGTTTCTTCATGCACATGTGGGTTAGAGACTTACGATATCTTCTTCATGGTTTTAGTATATGAAAAAATGGCAAGAAGGCAGAGGTTGAATGAAATGTTCTACGTGTTAAAGGTATTAATTATTGCACGCTTTCCTCGTATATGCAGAAACACAGATAGTTAGGATTCTACTGAAAGCAGATGAAATTAATTTTCATTATTTTCCTATATGATTTATCTGTTCACTAGTTGATGGCATCCCATCTGAATTAGTAATTTGTTTTTTATTTACCATTGTTCTTTACATAATTACATCACACGTGCATCCAGTATCAACTTAGAACTACACTTTATAGCATGCCATGCAATGCAATGATTAGATATTTGACGCGGGTTATCGTGTCTTGCGTGCTGCAGTTAGTGGTAGAAGTGAAAGAAAAACTTGAGAAACGACATAACAGTCTCCCAGTGGGGAAGAATGGAAGAGATGATGAGGAGATGATCCTTTGGTTTCTGAAGGACCGCAAGTATTCAGTAGATGAGACTGTTGACAAGTTGAATAAAGCCATTGTAAGTACAACTTACGATTCCTTAATATTAACTAGATCCACATTCTTTGGGTTGTAAGTCTGTCGAGAAAGATTTGCATGTTTCTTATCTATCTTTGTATTGCTTGTAGTCTTCTCATTAAGTTATAGTGTGTAACTTAGTGTCTTAGTGTTTACTTTTGGAAATTTTGCTCCTGTCTCAACAGGGATGAAAAAGTTCAAGATTTGGTATGCGTGGCTAGAGCCTCTTACTAGTCATATTCATTCATATTACGTTAGCAGCTGTGTTATAATATATCGATAGCAAGTACTCTTCATTGACTGACATATGCGTTGAATTTATTGTATATATACATAGAGATGGCGGCATGACTTTGGTGTATCACAGTTGACTGAAGAATCTGTCAAGAAGGCAGCAGAGACTGGAAAAGCTTATCTGCATGACTACCTTGATGTATCTGACAGACCAGTGATGATAGTTGAAGCAGCTAAACATATACCAGGGGTATGTCTGTGATATGATATGGATTGGAGATCAAGAAATTAAAGAATCTGAATAGGATGGAACCCAACTAACTTAGGATTATTTCAGTTTAATACTTATCCAGAATCCCGTTACCTCCACGTTATATACGTGAATAATATCTTAACTGCTACTTATTTTTAGCAAATTCAATTTCATTCACTCCTGTCCACTTTGATCTCTCTACTAGATTCGTACACTGTAACCTGTGCATATGATATTAGATCCTACTACCTGCACTAATTCCATGAGTTTTCATGAAACTATTGTGTTCATATGCATTACATATGTTGGCAGATATACAATGCGCGTGAAGATGAGAAGCTATGTACATTTCTGATTGAGAAAGCTCTCAAACATCCAGGTGGGAAGCAGGAAATTCTTGTCATAATAGATCTTCGTGGATTTAGTGCACAAAATATCGATATGAAGTTTGTAACCTTTGTGGTAAGCTCCTGTAACCTTGCATCACATTTTATATGGTGATTTATTCCATAACTATGCACTTGGTTGAGTACGTTTGATGTTGTTACTAATATCTCCAACTATCTCTTATGCTCCAACCCTTATGGAGCTTCAAAAATGCATTTTGGTTTTGTCTTCCCTAGGGGAAAAACGGCCAGACTGATGAAACTATTGTTTCCTTTGCCCCTATGCAGTTTGACGCTTTCTACTACTACTATCCTAAGCGATTGAGTGAAGTCCTATTTGTGGATGCACCCTTCATATTCAAACCAGTCTGGCAGATAATTAAGCCTCTGTTAAAATCATACGCCTCTCTGGTGAGAATTCTATACAGCACTTGATATCTACAAAACGCATGGGTTTCTACTTCAATGATGCTACCTTAATCTGCCAAATTTTGGTGTATAATCATATCATATATTACATCTTCATTCATTTCTGCAATTTTCAACTGGTGCACCCTTTAGACTGTATAACCGTGAGAAGTCAGTGAGGTGCTAACGTGACTTGTTGATTACTGCTTTTAGGTGTCTTGATACTTCCTCGAATATGTTTTGTAGGTGAAATTTTGTTCCGCGAAGGATGTCCGTGATTATTTTACAGCAGATACTGTTCCAGCTACCTTCAGAAAATGAAGATTTGTCGGGTTATCGTACTTATTATGGATATACAGAAATGTAAAGATTTGTATTTGCATTCTCTGATATAGAATTCTTTTCTTTCCAAATCGTCAATTTGGCATCAGCCCAACCAGCAAAACATAGCCATGAAGTATGAGTCATGTTTATGTACATCGAGGCTTGGGAAAAATACGAAAAATTTACTCTCAGTTATCACATTTCCAACAAAAGTACCTTGGATTGTTTCAGCCCGATTTTAGTATCTTAAGTTGATATTGCATCCAATTTTAGTACTACCGTAACACGTGACAGTTTAATTAAACAATACATGTCAATTTAAATTTTTAAAATTTTAATGGATGAAATTGTAAATAAAATAAATTTTGACAATTTCAAATTTTACCTCATAACTTTTAATTATTATAAATAAACCATATTTTATAATATCAATATAAAATAAAGTTAAAAGAAAGAAAAAAAAGGGAAAAAATTGATTTCAAATTACAAAAATAATGTATTAAATTCTGAAAAATTATATATTATAATTTTAAATTAAATTTGTAAATATGAAAAATAAATAAAATAATAAAAATTCAATTAAATTCAATTTATAAAAATGTGAGACACGTGTCACTCTCTCATAATTTATGGGTATAAATTGTTTAATATAATTCAAAAATATTTTTAAAATATAAAAAAATATTTCACATTTTATTACATATAAAATAAATTCAAAAATTCAAAAATGCAATTTTCTATAATAAACATTTCAATTGGATTTTTGAATTTTATAAGTAATTCATCTTCGACAGAATACCCCAACTGCCGGATCTAGAGCTTCCATCAAACCGGATCTGGAAGCTCCACAACGGCGGAAGATTTTATAAATGGAAGATTTTATTCTTTATTTTTTTTTATAAGTTGTTTTCAGTAGAGGTATAGTTATATGGGTAATTTAGTAATATTTTTAAAACTTAAAATTTATTTATAATTAATAAAAATGATCGTATTTATATTTAGGTCCACTATATTTCTATATTTTTTATTGTGACACGTGTCATGTACGTGTCACTTAATATCTAATATGATGTTAGTAATTTGCAATTCTATTGATCGTTTTTAATACTATAACTTTCCAAATTATTCCACGTGAATGCCAAATTGATATTCAATGTTTACTTTTTTTCAGTATTTCTTAAATAATATATTCGATGTTCATTAACTCTCGATAGTATTTCTAAATGAATTTGATCCCTAATAAACAATCTTCACAGCAAACTGTTAGTAGCCCAATTATAAACTCTTACACAAATTGTGAAGATCATTGCACTTGCAATCTGATCAACAAAGGGAATGGACAATATTGTATCAATTGTATCCGGTAATTATCGTAATTTGTAAATGTAAATGATCATAAGATAAAAATAATAAATTTATATTTTACGTTGATTGCTCATTGATGTATGCTATCTCCGATAAACGCACGCATCCATCGGTTATGCAATAATGCGCGTCATAATATACCGCACCCTGCAATGGCGCGGTATAAATGCTTGACAGTAGCTCATTAGCTGCAACCAAGTATCCACCCAGTTTTTTTTTTATTTTTTTATTTTTCTATGTTTTGTTCAATTTCAAACGTGAATAACTCAATAATATAAATGTAAAATGTACATAAAAATTACCAATGGACTCGTCTCTTCGAGGTCTATAAATATTGACCACTCTCGACTATTTTTGGATCAATTCATCTCAAATTCATTTTCTCTCTCAATTAAACTTAAAATTATCAAACAACCTCTAAAAAGACAATTGTATTAATTTCAACTTCTAAACACTATTATAATATATTAAATATATTTTTAGCAAATTAAAAAAAATATTTTTTTAAAATTTTGGACCTTAATAAATTATAAAATAAATTAAAAAATATAATTTTATTTATTTTAACATTTAATCACTCTTATAATATGTAAATAAAAATAAAAAGAAATAAAAAAGTTAAAAAATTCATGACGTGGCGACGACGTAATAGTAACGCGTCACCATTGTAGAAAAAATGCACGACAACGTGTCGTGAGGTATCACCATTAAAGATGGACTTAATCCGACCAACCACCTTTTTTTTAGAGGGCGTAACTGCAATACCCTTATTCTTTTTAGTTTGAGAAACTACTACTGTACTATTCTCTACAGTTTGGTACAGTGATAACCAAAGTCGCTATAACTTGGGTCCCCGTTTCATTGTTCTAGTATAAATACTCACTTAGAAATAGAAATTTCAAAACTGAAACCATTTTCCTCTTTGTTCACTTGCAGAAATAGAAAATGAGGTTTCGAAGAATCTTGATTCAGGAAATAGTACCAATCATCTTCATGTTGCTAATGGTAACAGAGAAAATTGAATGCAAAAAATCGTATGAATCACCGCAGTACACAGTAGTGCACTCAGAATCGGAATTTGAGGTTCGATTTTACAGAGAATCTGTCTGGATGACTGCTCCTGTTGATGACATCTCCTTCGAAAAAGCCACTAAATTTGGCTTCCACAGGTATTTCCCCTTTCTATTTTTACTTCTTCAATCTTATTCAGCTGGTTATGCTTGTGAATTGTGACGATTATGAGTTATGATGCTTGTATAACTTAGATAGTCACCATTATTAGGGGTTTTTAGTGTTGTCAAATGTCAAGTTAATGTACAATTTGGGCTATTGTTCAAGTTTGATTATCGAATTGGCATGAATTGTTGTTAGAATTGGATGATCAAGTTTAGAATTACAATAGCAGAAGCAAATCTATGGACATTTTTGTTTACTTACACTATCACAGTGGATAATTTGTGGAAACCAAACCGGAATGGTAGAAAACATTACCAGATGGGGGATTTTCCGGTGAATGGCTGCTGGGGCATTTTTGTTAGAGTATAGCTGGTTACGACTAGTGAATAGGGGAGGTTTTAACCCATATTGTGTTGATAGGAGGATGGGCGTTATTCCCTCAGCCCAGCAAAGAATCTGTTTCCGTACTTGATTCCGCAAGAGCACAGCCTACAAGTCAACCTAATATGGTGTTCTGCAGAATGAAATTATTATTCCATGGTATGGTATCTAAAGATGGAATCGAGTCGACAGTGTTGTGGAATTGGGATGGATTTTGAAGGATATGGATTAGTTATTTAGAGGCATTAAACTCTATGACTCTATGTGTACAATGAGTTGCTCATCATCATGGACTCATGGTACTCTATGATTGGAAATTGTTTTAAAAGTTTATGTGGCTCATTACATTCTTTTCTGATTGCAGATTATTCCAGTACATAGAAGGTGCAAATCTCAACTCCTCAAGAGTACAAATGACAGTTCCAGTCTTAACAAGTATTGTCCCAGGAGCCGGACCTCTTCATTCTTCAGCCTATTTTGTCAAATTCTATTTACCTCTAAAGTTCCAGAGCACACCACCCCTCCCACTTCCCGAACTGAATCTTGAACCTGATTCATGGACGAGCCACTGCATTGCTGTCAGAAAATTCTCAGGTTTTGCGAGGGACAATAATATTGTTAAGGAGGCTGAGAAACTTGCAGTCAGCTTGAGCAGGTCTCCTTGGGCAAACACAACTTCCAGTGACAGTGGATATGCATATTCGATTGCACAATACAGTTCCCCCTTTAGGTTCATTTCACGTGTGAATGAAGTTTGGGTAGATGTTGGTGGATCTGAGGCAGATGACTGTGGGTCAAGTCTTGTGGCTGCATTTTGAAGCTCTTGCAATTTAGTCTCACTTTTCTTTGCCAAAGTCTGGTAGTAAATTAATGTTTTTCACTAACGTTGATGATGTAAATTAGCTGACCAAACTTTCTTATAATGTACTTATTATAATGTATCTTTATTTGTAAAATCTTATAATTTATATAAAGATCTTGATCACTAGTGTATTAACATAGACTTCATATTTGTGTAATCGACCACTTTGAGAGCGTTTGCAGTCACGCTTCTAGCATATTTACAGAATCCGTGGACACAATAGAGCAAGTAAAAGATTCGGCCAAACAAATCAAGTAAAGAAAATTCAAAATTGGCAAGAATACTCAGGCTTAACAGAAATGCAGAACTCGGAATAGTAGAAGCTCTAAGCAACTTAACCAGATGAACATATTGTAAATGATCTGAAGTTTCTATATGATAATACATCGGAGATTTTTTCACATATCGCACAAAAATTTCAGCTAACAACTAATTATGCTGACGTTTCAGACATAAATAAGATGGTAATGTTGACCTAGTACCAGAGGCCTTTCTGCTTGGCATAGGCAACTTAATCTGGCACCAATAAACAATTAGGAGAAGGAATAAAAGCAAAACAAATATAAGTAACAGAGAAATTATCGTTTCATTGTCTTTCAGAGTCAAAATGCGGTTCAAAGTATTTTGCTCATGATGCCATAAAAACTCTCCTTCTATTAGTGATGTGCCTAATGTCCAAGAAACGTCACCAGGTCCAAATATTATTTCCTTACCACTGAGGCAAAGAGCATTTTCAATGAGAGATGTCAAATAGGGCACTCGGAAACAATTTTGTCCATTTGTACTTGTCAGATCAGCTGATAATGTTGAACATAATCTCTGGCCTGACTCCCAAAGCATAGTAAGGTTTGCTCGGTGGCTCAAATTTAGAGCATGATACACGGCAAAAAACCCAGATAATGCATGATAACGCATGATGGTGTATGAGCTTTTTGTTAAATTGAGCTTTGTGTGGCCTGCAGGAGAGGAAGTCAATCAGAATTTTAGAACAATTAGAAGAAGAAAAAAGAAAATGATTCTCAAGCATATGTTCTTGTACAAGATACTAGGCATTCCAATGCAAATCACTGTCATCGATTTCAATTACAAGGTATTTCTCAATAATTGACATTTCGTATACTTTTGTAATTGCGTTAAAATGGACGGTGATGTATCTACCAGGATTCTTTCTGGATCAGGGTGGACGAATTGGAATGTGTAATAAATCCTAACAGGGATGGGTCTTTTGATAATGTCACACGTGATTAGAAAAAGGAATGTAATACAATAAGACCATCCATCCAGCGCTTAAGATTATGGAACTGTATTATGTGATGCATAACAGAGTTGAGAAAATGATGTCATCTGATTAGATCAACTTAGAGGTATATGTGAACTGCTTCATGATGCAGACAGCTTGCATGATAGTGGAAATGAATTCAATGGCAAACAATAGTAACAAAGTACCAACAGGCAGTATATATTGAAAACAATCATATTTCAACAAGAATATGTTCTTTCATTAACTGTATCCACGCATCTGATTAGCTTACCCGTGAACTTATCTGCTTACACCTAAAATATCATAGTCACGTCACACGGAAGGGACATCAATAAATTAGAGAATTATTTTGTTTCATATGGGTTGTTAGATGAAGGATCCAAGTGAAAGCAACAACACACATTATAAGGCCATGTGGCATAATGAGGCCATATATCAGATAAGAATAACAACTGGTAGCATTTTAAATGACATTGTCAAATTGCCAATAAAGTTTGTTATATATTGTAGAAACTAACCTTCATAAGATGACAAGCCACTGCACGCGGAATGATCGTCTTTGTCTAACCAGTCTAAACCACTTGAATTGGTTGCTGCTGCCTTTGCAATTACTTTGCACTTCTCCCAATTAGGTTCGCCGATAAGGAACACAGAAGTCAACTGATTATCTCGAACAAGATTGTTCATATTCCTTGAATCTCTAGAATCTAGAGCGAAACAGCCCAGACATGTGTAATTTTGAAAGAAACCAGAACCAAGGCATGGATGTCTGATCTCAAACGTGCCACCAGTGCTTTCTTTGAGTGCCTGCGAATGACTTAGCATTTTGACAGTCCTAAGAAATGCTTCATTCAAACCAAAAGTTGGTAAAGAGTAAGCTACAATATCATGTTCAACGGGCCCAATCTTTGATTTCATAATATGCTCGTTTTTCATTGGCCTGTCTACTTCAGCTACCACCTGCAATGATGAGCCTCCCAAATCAAGAAGTCCCAATGTGGATGACCCCAGAGAACTACCAAACATGCCCATTTTGTAATTCAACGCAACCCAACCGTAATAAGCCTCTTCTTTACCACTCAACACCCTGATCCAGCTTTTCCTATAACAAAATCCGTGCTCCTTCACAACAATCTTCACATCCCCTACAACCCTCTCAGCATCTTTTGCAACTAATTTTCTCATTCCAGCAGTAGCTAAAACAAATATAGGCGTTCCAGAACGCCTCTCCAGGGGAACTAAGTGTTCTGCATATCTAATCAATGGCTCTAAAGAGGACCTCACCCCAGACCTATTATTGACAAAATTGTGCAATCCAGGCTCAGTTTGCATGCAGTGGTACTCACATCCATTGCTCTTATTCACATTCTCAGGAAAACTATGCAACAAAACCGGAAAATCCCCATACTCCTTGCTCCCATTTCTACTCATCCATTCATATACATTTACTCTCGATCCAGTACTACCACAATCCAACACAACAGTAAAGTATGAATACATTTCCTCAGTGATCAAAAGATGCTTCCCAGAAATCAAATATACCCCAGCTACTCCTAACATCAAGACTATCAAAACGGACACGAAAACTATCTTTTTCAATCTAGGGTTATGAGTCAACCTCGTGGTACTTGGAAGCTTCGATTTCGAGGGAGATTTCGGTTCCATTTTTAAAACTTCAGCACTTAAAAATATCGAATTCCATCAATTATGTGTATTTAATTTCTGAATGTAACAATCAGGGCTATGGTGCATGCGTAGGGAGAAAAAACTACAGTGATAGTAGTTAATGAGCAAATGAACACGGTTCAGAACTGATCAGCTGAATTCATCTCACGAAGAGACTCGAAATTGGGTAAATTCAATAGAATTTATATGTAATAGTTGAATCAATTCATCAAATATCACTGCAATAAGAGAAATTAGCTGGAAAGAGCTTGAGAAAAAAAGGCCTGCGTACCTCACTACCTTGTATCTAGGGAGATCTACGGCATAAATGCAATTTGGGAGAGTTGCAGACTTGCTGGAGTCTGGTAGTGTCTCCGAAATGGAATCGGATCTCACAAGGGGTGTAAAGATAAGTTACCCGCCGAACCGTATAAGCGGTTCGGTATAGATTTTGAGTAGTATTTTTTAATTAAAATTGAATTTTTTAAGTCTAAAATATTCAATTTGAGTGGGAATATGACTACTCCAGCAGTATAACAAATAGGGTCTAATTCTCGCTATAACTGAAACAATTTTTCATTTTATACATTTCACTAAAATAAAATAATTTTCATTTATAAAAATAATTTCTAAATACAAATCATTTTTAATCACATATTATTCGGTCAACATATAATTTTCTACCCCAAGCTCATTTTTAGCCACATACCACATATTTTTATTAAAAAGCGTGCATATAAGAAATGTTTCGTTATAAACGGGACGGAGGGAGTATATACTATAAATGATACACCGCATTTTAGCGTGTGCAATTTTATAAATAAATTTTAAATTAATCGAATTTAGCTCACATATGGACTCACTTATTCCCTTTGTTTTGTTAGTAATGAAATTTTTTGATTTTGCACGTCTTTTAAGAAAAATATATAATATATGGTTAAAAATGAGTTTGAGATGGAAAAGTACATGTGGATCCAAATGATTGGTTAAAAAATAAATTGTATTGTGGATGTTATTTCTATAAATGAAAATTTATTTCACTTTAGTTGGACGTCGAAGATATAAAAAGATTTTACTTTTAGCGGGACGGATGGAGTATATGTTTTATGAGACATTTGTGTCATAGATGGGTAAATAAAAAAAAATACACATTTATGTGCACAAGTTAATTAATTTAAACCCACAAGTGAAATAGTCTATTCAATCTATTGATTGGTGAAGTTGGATTAAACTAATTTAAAATGAGTAATGTGTATATAAATGTAAATCTTTTACTATTTAACAAGTGTGAGGTGTCTCCGTCATGTAATATTTTAAGGAGTTATGCAAGAAAGTTATAATCGCAACTATATAATATTTTTAAAAAAAGCAACGAATTACAATTGTTCATATGTGAAATGAAATATAGACATTGAATGCAACATGTCTTGTTAATGGGTGCAATACACACCAAAAAGTACAAAACTACCTAAAAGTTATAACCATCATCTAAACAGTTCTATGTTGGTTTATTTGTCTGAACTACAATCATCAACCACAATGTTCACGTATACTGGCTCAATCACCCTGTTATAAAGTGTTTTCAATTCCTTTCGCAACATATATTTTGAACTGCATATGTAAAAACTCTGAAGGTGATAGTGTGGGGGGAGAAAATTGAAATGATATATATTAGTAGCCGGTTGTTGGAGAATATATAAGAATCGTTAAACAAAGTACAATAGTAAAACGACATTTTAATCAGTGAGATGACACTTTAATAAGACAATAAGAGACTTATTATATTGTTTTAACATACGTGTGCTTATTACTCGAGCTCGAACTCAACCGAGTGGCTAACCAAACGATAGTAAAAAAATGAGCTCGAGCTCGATTAACACGTAACGATTCGAGCTCGAGAAAATACGAGCTTTAACTAGCCTTATCTATCTTTATATATAAAAATATGTATAAAAAATTATAATTAATTAAAATAATTACTCTTAACGAGCTTCATCGAGCCGATTCAAGCTCGACTCGATAACAAAATGAGTATGAATTGCTTATCGAGTCGAGCCAAGCCCTTGGTAAGGCTCGACTTGCACAATTACAGCACTACGTATGATGTTAGTAGTTAGTTAAAAACTTTAAATTGATGTTTATTTTATTGGAATTCATTTCTCATATGAGAATTTTCTTGTAAGAACTAGTAAAATTTTGCACGTTAAATTTATGTTCCAAATAAATATGTAACTCAAGTTAAAATAAAATATATATTAGTATACTTGATTAATTATAAAATATATTATATGAGTTATTGATGAAATTATAAATTATGATAAATATAATAGGAAACCTCATAAAATATAACAGGTGGAAGTAGTGGGAGATAATTTACAACTCCCTTTTTTCTTTTTCTTTTCCTTTTAATCTTTTATTTTTTAGGAATAATTACATACACCTCCTGCAGGATGCCTGTGTTGCAGATGAGTCCACTAATATCAACAATTACATCTAGGTCTATAAATCCATTTTTTCATTGACCAGCTTAATTCACTATTCATTTGTATGGCAATCCAAACATGGCCTTAATCAACTCACCATTCACTCCTTCTGCATCATCTTCTTTGTCTCACTTTTTCCACCACCACTTACCGCCTTCCACCACCACCGCAGGCACCATCGCCGCCCGCGCTCTCGCGAAGATGAGCAAAAACGAAGAAGACGTCGTTGCTTCTCTCGACGGCCTCTCCGAAAAAGAGATCGGTGTGCTTGATGACTGGGAGAAGAAGTTTCAGGCCATGGAAACAGAAGTAGAATTCCACCAGAAAATGAAGAAATTTACAGTGTCATAGCAATAATCATTCATGGCGGAAAGTTAAAACTCTGATTCCTTTCCATTTTCCCCATTTAAATTTACCAATCCATCACTAGATCTCACTTGACCATCATTTCATCATCAACTCTCTCCGCTCTGTGATCTCACTCTACATCCAATCGAATCAGAAGAGAAGAGATTGGTATTCTATTCTATTGATTGACGAAACAAGGTTCATCAATCGCGGGAGCAGCCTCGGCGCTGTTCCTACTGGACATCAAAGTTAGGGGTATCGTGTGGAAGAGGCGAGTGGAACGCTGCCTCTCCCTCCCCCTCCCCCCTTTCGAAACAGGCGAACGGAATGCTAGCCGGAGGAACATAAGAGGCGTTGAATTTGGCGGTTCTTGGAGTGACGGCGGATCCGATTTGAAAGAGGCGAGTGGAAGAGGAGACGGGCTGAGCAAGGTGAGCTGCTGTGAAATTCAATGGCAGATTAACAACGCGTTTATCTGTTCTGTTAACAAGAAGAAGACGATTCTGCAGACTGACCAGTTCAAGTTTTAGTTGCAGAATTGGGCTGTGGTGACGTCACATATGTCCAAGCCGAACGCTGATGTATACTGTTGCCTTAAGGCTGTTTGACCAAATGCGTTGTTTGACCAAATGCAAAATCTGAAATTCAAACAGGGGCATAAATGACTTTTCCGGGCTTAAGTTCGCTGAAAGTCAAATTCGTGGACCTGGATGTGATTGATTTTTATCGACTAGGACTTATATGTAATTGTTGATCTGGGTGGTATCCATCTGCAACTCTTAAATCTAACAGGGGGTGTAGATGTAATTCGCCCTATTTTTTATAGGTGAAATTTGGAGTCAAAAGTAACTAAGTTGGTCAGAGTTAAATTGATTGGTGTAACAACTACCTTTGAGTAGTTTTCTTTTAGAATAGTAGAGAATAAATTATTTGTGTTGTGTAGCCCCTTTTATTTCTATAAAACCTTTTCATTTATATATGTTAGCACGGTTTTAAGATAGATACGCAATAATGTTTTAAGATAAAGTAAGTGATCAAAAAAAAAACTACTCCCACATCCTAAAACAAAATTCATTTTTCATCTTAGTTAAGGAGAATTGAGAGGTATATCAATTAAGTTTGATTCGTATTTGGAGGTCCAAGTAATCATATTTTTGTGTATATACACTTTGTATGGTAAGTTTAAAGGATAGGATGTGCCAGAAAGATAAAATAAGTCTTTAATAGTTGAAGATATGTAAGTGGAACATTATATGTGTGATATAATTGATAAGGTATGAAATATACTACCATTAAAAGAATTAATAAATTGAGATAATGGTCTCCATAAAATGATTTGGTAGCTTTAGTGAAATGTCTGGAGTTGATAAATGAATCTTTAACGATATAGATAAAGTAAGTGGTTGTTATTAACTCGAGGGCCATCTTTGCCTTCCTCGTAATAGTAGATCACGGTACATCAAGAACATATGTATTGAATATATGATTACTCCATCTCCTTGCTTTGTCTTCCATTGTTCCAGACTTTCATTTACATTTAAACAAATTCATAATTTTTTATTACTCAATCAAACAGTGTAATATCAACAACACTATACATCACCGAAATAAACTAGGTGGAGCTAGCACAATGATCCACCAATTATAAAAAGTAAAAATAACTTTTTATGTACATGGGTCGGATGGAGTACTCGTTCACCTGGCAAGGGAAGCAAGTAAAATCGCACTTGAACAATAAGATGAGAACAAATACTTTTGCAATAAATTTAGCTTATAGTTTGCACCTCATTTTTTGATGTTGGGCCTTCGTGGCTCTTAGATGTAACTGTTAAAATTTTTGCTTTTATTTGGCATGTAAATGTACTTGTCCAAATTTATCTAATGCAAATATTATTTAAAAAGCAAAAAGCATGTAATCCGTTTATTTTTGTTTTTATATTTTTGTTTCTTACACTTAGATCCCATGCATGCACACCTACCTTTCTCGTCATCGTATCCGTGATCAAAATTGTTTGTTCACAAGTATCTCTCCTACTAGTGCTAAACTCCCTCGGCTTCATCTGATTCTCATTTCATACTGATATCAACCAATGCTAACGTGAGCATAGACAAAATTATATTCATTTGTATCAGTACTCAATGCAGGACAATCTTTTTACCTAAACTATTACAATTGTTATTCTTGAGATAGGCATTTCATGATTGATTCTAAACAATTGTGTAATTATTTTTCACATTGATACCCCTATATAATATATTATTCATGTTATGATGCTATTTGGAGGTGATGTTACATGCCTGGTTCAATGTCTATAGACATGCATGTATTCCAGATGAAAATCTTACTCCTGCCAATTATACTTTATACAAAACACGCAACAATTATAACTACCAAACATCGATTCTTAAAAAAATTTAAGTTTAACTATCGATGCTTCGATTTGGACGGTTTAGCATGCTCAAGTTGTATTAAGTTAAATTGGTCGCTAAAATTACGACCTTACATGTATATGTTGATAGGATGAGTAACGGTTATTGTCAATGAATCCATTGATAATCGTTTATGTGTCAATACTTATTTGAAACAAGTATAATAACTTACAACATATCTTACTGTATTACATTTTCCGAACCCATTAAATGAGTTTGATGGGTATGGATACATACCAATAATAGGTGGGTATTAAATGGGTCAAATTGATTAAACCCTAAGTATAGCATGCCCAAGTCGTATTAAGTTAAATTGGTCGCTAAAATACGACCTTACATGTATATGTTGATGGGGTGAGTAACGGTTATTGTCAACTCCATTGATAATCGTTTATGCGTCAATAATTATTTGAAACAAGTACAATAATTTACAGCATCGCATAAACAATTATTTAAAAAACGTACAATAATTTACAGCATATCTTACCGTATTACACTTTCCGAACCCATTAAATGAGTTTGATGGGTATGGATACATACCAATAATAGGTGGGTATTAAATGGGTCAAATTGGTTAAACCCTAAGTATGAAATTTGGAAATCAAACTCAGAACATCTGAGTCATCAGAAGGATCAAACGTACAAATCAAGCCGTCGTCATCTCATCATCTCCTTCTGTTCAATCTCCAATTCTCATCCTGTAATGTATGCTCACCTTCTCAGATCCTTTAATCATACTACTGTATATGAACTCATCGAGTATAATAATAGTACTAGTATATTCTTCCCCTTTCAAAATATTATGCTTATTTTATTTACGCATTAGCAGAAAAGCTTCGCCAATTCCCCGTTGGAGGGGCGACGGATGGTGATTTGAAATTGTTCGTTACCGGTGGGAGCTCATTTGTCTAGCATCAATCAAAGGAGTTAGGTTATTTTTTACTCCTACGAAAGTTTAATTTATGTTCAGTAGTTTACTCCGAAACGATTGGTTTAATGATCCTATTCGAATTTGCAATTCGGTGCCGATTTAGTGATGTTAAAGTAATTGGCATGTGTTTGTTGCTCAGGTGACCGAAGTTTTCTGGATGACATTAGGATTTCAGCTGGACAATGAGTTCAAATATGCTAGCTGGAGAGCGCAGGTATGTGAAGATACTCGCCTGAAGGCTTGCTTTCGGTAGTTTTTTATAGGATATACATGGATAATGAGTCAGTTTATGGTGTCATGATTGATGGCAGTGTCTGTCGTATTATTTGATTTGCGTATGGCTGTTAATTGTACGTGGATGAGTTGCCGTGATGTGTAGTGCATGGTAGTTACTGTAGTTGTAAACGGGCTTCACTTGCCACTAAATTAATCAAATTAGAAGACTAATTTCACATAAAAAAATTCTGATCATATACTCAATACTATCACAACATTGCGGGCAACATAATCTGGGGACTTTTGTCTGGGAGGTGGTGTGTGAGGGGTGGGGTGAAGCACCTTGTTAGAACTTGGAACCTGAGGACAGTTTATCATAAAATATCGCTTGTACTCCTGGTAATAAACTGCATGCTCACATCAGAGAGTTAAGATGCACAGAGGGCTCAAGTCGCGACTGCTACCCTGCACATCACGCGGGAACACTAATGGAAATTTCAAGTATGTGGACTTTGACAATTTGATTATTTCGTGGCTATATGACAGGACATGCATCATTATATAACATATCCAGGGATTCAATTTTTTTTTCCGTCCTTGGTCCTTTTTTTATATGTTTCGAAACAAACTCGGCTCCTATATTGGCGCACTGTAAGCCATTATTGTCTGTGAACCCCCCCTATTATCTTTTAACAACTCCAAGTCGTTCGGTAGATTTCTGGTAATATCTTGTACCTCTTGTCCATGAAGGCCATTTACATTGTTAGCGTACTCTGGAGATTATCATTATGGGCGTACTACAACAGCTTGGGTTGATGCTTTATGGGATAACCGTCCGAGGATTTATTTTTTGCTTGTAAAACTCTTTGTTTGAAGTTTACCTATTCTATTGAATGCTTGGTATGCCAATTCTGTTTGTGGGTATACTCTTGAGTAAATGGGTTTTATATGAAATGATCGTTCTGGTTTATACATGTATTTTGCTGTGTTTGATTGCACAAGATTGTGCAGTTCGTGCAATTGTAGCTTGTTGTGCCACTCTTTTTGGATGGAATTTGCATTAGTTTTCCAGCTAGAATATCTATTGAATTTATAGTGCGCAGTGCCTATAATATTTGAGTTCCTGATGATAATTGGCTCTAGTTCGCTTGCTACATGCTCTTTGATTTCATATATGCAGATTTATTTATGATTGTCCGTATTGATGTTCTTATTTCTTCTCTAAACTTTTTTGCATCATGTTCTGGTTATATAATTCTTGATTATTACAGTAACTAATTATCTGTTTGTCTTTCTTTAGTAAGCTGCAATAATACCTGAATTCTGATTTTAACTTTTGTAAGTCCGTTTGTTTTCCTTGTTAATTGAGCAATAAGATCTAGGGGAAAGTTTGGTGTATCATGTTTCCTTTTAGCAAACATCGTGTCCTTGTCAGCTGTTTAACTCTGTTGTTGAATTTTTCTTTTTAAGGTGGAATGCAAGAAGGGGTGGCATGACAGTCCTGGGAAAAGTTACTGTTCCGAAGCCCATGAAGTTACCAAGCCAGTGGTAGTTACATTCTTACAGACTTGTTCGCTTTTCACATTGGTGTTTGGTAGCACTGCATAGAATTCTCATATGTTGGTGTCTGGGTGGTGACAGTATCTCCTTTCCGTACCTTAGATTTCAGAACCTGATGACTATTCTATAAAACTAATGGATGTTACTTCTGGTAATAAACTGCATGCACTGGTTGCTCAAATCAGAAAGTTTAGCTGCACAAAGTGGTCTAGCTTTGTGACTGCTTTCCTGCACATCATGCACGAGCACCAATGGAAATTCCAAATTTGTGTACCCTGGCAATTTAATTCTGTGGGTCTATGGACTCATTTTGGTTTATTTTAAATTTCTCATTGGTTCGTTTTTTTTATATGTTTACTCTGCTTTCCTGAACAAACTTAGCTCCTATGTTTGCTGGCTTCCAATCTTTGCTTGTCGCGTTTTGATAAAGTATCAAAAGATCAAAAGACTATGGAATGCGAATAGTAATCCATTGCCCATGTTAAGAACCTTACAATTTGCAGTGCTTTGGTGTGCTGTGCACCGTTATTAACCGTGGACACCCCTTTGTCGTTTACCTAACTCCATGTCGTTCCAGATTCTAGTAGATATTCACATTATCTTGTGTCATGTCTGTGAAGGCCATTTGCACTATTGGAGTACTGTGAAGAATGAAGATAATCATTTTACGTAATACATCATCATAAGTTGATGCGATATGAGATAAACATTTGAGGACATCGTTTTGCTTCTAAAACCTTCTTGTTTTAATGGTTACATTTTCTATTGAGTGATTTGTATTCCACTTCTGTTTATGGGAATGCCATAAAGTTGAGATGAAATCATCCTTTCTGTTCCATGCAAGTGTTTTGCTACATTTAATCTTTTACCGGGTGTTCACTTGGTGTATGTGTTCCGTATTGTCTCTCTTTTTTCATCCAATATGCGCCTTTTTTTTTCCCGGTGACTATACCATTGAATTTTCTAGTGCCCGGTGCCGATAATGTTAAGAGTTTTTGATCTTCACGTTCTATAGTTTGTTTGCTACATGTTTCTTACTTTCTTGTATGCCGAGTAGTTTTATGATTGTTATGAATTGATGCTCTTATTCTTCCTTGAACTTTTTTGCAACATGGTCGGGCTATATGGTACTTGATTATTAGCGTTACAAATCTTCTGATTGAGTTTCTCTAATTGGTTGCAATGTTTGAATTTTTTTTTTTACTTTAGTGAGTTCTTTTTGTCTTCTTTCCTTTTTCCCATACTTGATTGATCAATGAGATCAGTTTGGTGGATCATGTTTCCTTTTAGCAATCATCATGTTGTTGTTGGCCGCTTATTTTTTATTGGATTTTCTTTTAAGGTGGAATTCCAAAAGGGGTGGCATGACAGTGTTGGGAAAAGTTACTGTTCCGAAGCCCTTGAAGTCACCAAGCCAGAGGTATTAATATTCTTATATTCTCTTGTTCCCTTTGCACTTTTCAGTTTGGTCACACTATATATTTCCCAAATTTGGTGTCTGCTTGGGCCTCGGTGATATATTTTCTTTCCTTATATGTAGGTTGGAGAATCACGGGTTGGATCCTGGTGCTGAAATAGTTCCAAAGTGAGTGATAAGTGTGCTATTTTGACCTTATATCTGCACACCTACTGTGTTTGCTGTTTTATTTTTCAGAAAAAGCCCTTTCATCCTTGAGTAGATCATGCTTGAAAAAGCTCTAATTATACTCTGTGTTTTTTTTAATCAAGTTAACAAAGCCCTTTTCTCTTTGTAGGGGTACACCAGGCTTGGGAAGTAACCCATCTTCCTCGGGTTCAAGTGTGTGGGTTTCTACTTCAGTGTCACCAAATGGTGATGGTGGCAATACTTCACCTATTCATTCCAGTGGCCACCCTTCATCTGTTGGAAGTGGTATACGATCATCAGCAGCTGGTAGTGATGGAACTCATGAACCCATTGCTAGTGCTTGGGGTTCAAATTCTAGACCTTCCTCAGATACTGGGACATTTGCACCAAATCAATCTTCATTGACATCATTACGCCCAAGAAGTGCAGAAACAAGGCCTAATAGCTTGCAACTTTCAAGGTTTGCCGACCCTGTTTCTGGAAGTCCTGTGGCATGGAGTCCAAGTACTGCTGCAGAAAAATTGGTAGAGTCTTATGTACTTCATTTTCTGTTTATCTATAGACTAATCAAATGGCTCACAGACTACTCAGTAGGAGTGTCTTCGTAAAGTCATCATCCTTTGAGCTGTATTTCACAGAGTTTGGGAATCATGTCTGTTCCTTAGTAACAGATATTGTAAGATATTGTAAGTATACTGTCTCTCCTGTTCTCTATTCGCTAATATATTTTGGAAATCTGCAGGGTGTAAAATCTTCCAAGGTAGATGGATTTACACAGAGTTCTGGGGACTTTGCAACCCGTGGCTCTGGGAAAGACAATACGGCGAAGAATCTTGAATCACAAGGTATTTGCACCCAGAACAATTTACTGCCTTTTGCGCACAGTCAATGCCTGGCATCTCTGTATATCCATATCTGACTTGGGCGTATCATTTGCTAATACGGAATGATGATTATATTGGCTAGGCATTTAAATTGGCTGCTATATGGTATAACCTACTTATTAGTCCCCTTTTTATGACGTTTTAATGGGTCCTGCATCTGAAAGTCTTGCCATCTTATTTATAGCGATTAATTTGTCTTGGGTAGTCAAAGCTCTAGATGATTTTCTACGCCATGGAGATCCTCTTTTCTCTCTATGCATATCTTGTTAGAAATGCTTGAATTTATTAGTGCAATATATCTTTCTTTCTTTCTTTCCTTTGTTTATGTATCATTTTAATCTAATTATTAGTCCCCTTTTTATGACGTTTTAATGGGTCCTGTATCTGAAAGTCTTGCCATCTTATTTATAGCGATTAATTTGTCTTGGGTAGTCGAAGCTCTAGATGATTTTCCATCTTATTTATAGCGATTAATTTGTCTTGGGTAGTCAAAGCTCTAGATGATTTTCTACACCATGGAGATCCTCTTTTTTCTGTGCATATCTTGTTAGAAATGCTTGAATCTGTTAGTGTTATATATCTTTCTTTCTTTTGTTTCTGTATCATTTTAATCATATTTATGAATGTTAATGCATTTTTTAAAATGGAAAAACTCATACTTGATAGTAATATGTCAATACTTTAATTGTGATTTAGTGACTGGTCACACGCATTCTTGCAGACCATTCCCGTCTTGGCTCAGCTCCTGAAAGAATAACTTCGTCAAGAGATGGTTTAAAACATCAAGTTGGTCTGGGTGCAGATCCCAAAAGTGCAGCCGTAAATTCATGGAGGAATGATGGATCCCGAGTTGAGGAAGATGGTTTCCATCCTGGCACGGATAAGAGGTAAAGAACCCTCCTTATTTCAGCGACCTGTTTTACTTTAGAATCTGATGACTTTTCCTAAAATAATAATTGGTACCTCTGTTAATAAACTAAACAATTTGGTTACCTAGTTAGAAAGTTTAGTCGCACAATGTGCTCAAGCTTTGTAGCTGCTTTCCTGCCCATCATACACGTGCATTGATGGAAATTCCAGGGACATACAGTTTATCATTCTGAATTCTTTCTTGGTTTTTTTTAAATAAATCTATATGTGCTTTTCGAAACAACATGGCTTCTATTTTGTTGGACTCCAATATGTACCCCCTCCCCTGCATCATATTTAACTATATCCCAATTCATCCAAAAATGTTTTTTGTATTAGCTTGCATCTCTTGTCCATGAAGGCCATTTTACATTGTTAGAGTACCTTGAAGATTATTATTTTGCATAGTACCAGCACATGATTTGATGCCATATAGGATAATCTTTCGAGGTTTTCTTTTTGCTTCTTAGCATTGTTGTTTTAAAGGCTACCTTTGCATTGAGTGCTTAGTATGCCTCTTCTGTTTATGGGTATAACTCAAGTAAATGGGTTATATGAAATGATCCTATCTGTTCCATATTGTGTTTTGCTAAATTTGATCTTGTACCAGATGTGCCTTTTTTTTTTTTTTTAATTTCTCACGGGTATCCGCTACGTGCGACTAATCCGTCTGAGCAGTGTTGGGCTCTTTTCGAGGGCCCGGCTCTCCTACTGTTGCTTTTTACATCCACAAGGCTCGAACTTGAGATCTTACTTAAGTAAAACTTAAGTCCCTTACAACTTGAGCCAACAAACGTTGGTGCAGATGTGCACTTTTGTGAAATTGTTCGTTTTGTAATTTTGCATGCGATATGCAATTGTTCTCGTAAGAGTATCAGTGCCAATAAAGTTCGAGTTCCTGATGGTCATGGGTTGTAGTTTGTTTGCTACACATTCCTTTCTTTCGTGCATGCCGAGTACTTTTATGATTGTATTAAATTTGTTCTTATTTACTCTTTGGACTTGTTTGCATCATGATCTGGCTATATGGTGCTTGAACTGTAACTTGTGTGAGTCCTCTGTATTGAATTTGTTCTTTCTCAAATAGGCTGCAATATTTGAATTGCTAAGTCCTCTGTTTTTCTAGTTGACTGAACCATGAGATCTGGAGAAAAAAAGTTGGTGGATCATATATTTTGTTTTAGCGAGCACTGTGTTGCTGATTGTCTTTGAACTTTGTCATTGACCCTTTTTTTTCTTTTTTTTTTCTTTTTCCCTTTGAAGGTGGAATTCAAAAGGTGGTGGCATGACAGTCTTGGGAAAAGTTACTGTCCCGAAGCCCGTGAACTTACCAAGCCAGAGGTAGTTTATATTCTCTCTGTTCCATGTTCACTTTGGAGTTGGGCCATTCTACTTGATGGCTGTATTTTCTTTCCTTGCCTTACTTTAGAAACTCGATGACCATTCTCCTCCTTTATTTCAGTTGTTTCTTCTGTAATGAACTGCATTATCTGGTTTTGCTCAAACCATAACATTTAGCTGCACAAAAGGCTGAAGTGCTGTGACTACTTTCCTGCACATCATGCATGAGCACTCTTCGAAATTCCAAAGTTTCTGGACTTTGACAATTTAGTTCTCTCTTGGCTATGATCTGTCATAATAAAACATATCCAACGGACTCATTTCTCCTTGGTTCTTGTTTTAATATGTTGCTTTTCCAAACAAATGTGGCACTCCTATTTTGTTGGCCTCCAATATTTGCCTGGCTATTTCTACGAGAAAGTTCTCTGAGTTTGTGAAACTGTGCACCATTATTAAATGTGATCCCCCTTCCCATTTAGCTAACACCATTCCAGAATATTTTTATTATCTTGTGTCTCTTCTCCTCGAAGGCCATTTACAATGTTAAAGTACTTTGAACTTTTAAGATTATCATGTAGCACTGTATCACAGCACTGGTTGATGCCATGGCGATTTGAGATTTCTTTTTGCTTCTAAATAGTTTTGTTTGAAAGGTTACTATTCTAATAAGTGCTTGGTATAACCTCAAGTGAATGGGTTTTTTCTGCTCCATACAGGTGTTTTGCCACATGTGATCACATTTGATCTTGTATTGGGTGTGCACTATGTATAATTGTTCCATGTTGTGCCACTTAATTTATATTGCCAAGTGCGGATAATATTTAAGTTCCTGATGTTCATGTGCTTGTTTGCTACATGTTCCTAACTTTCATGTATTCCAAGTAATTATATGATTGTACTGAAATGATATACTTATTTCTTCTTTGAACCTGTTCGCATCATTGTCTGAGTTATATGATGCTGGATTATTAAGTTACTAATCATGTGATTGTCTGATCCTCTAATAAACTGCAATATTTTTATTGTGAGAATGATGAGATCTGGGATTTTTCTTTTCTGGATCATATTTCCTTTTTGCAATCGCTGTGATATTTTTGTCCGTTTAACCTTGTTATTGACTTTGCCTTTCAAGGTGGAATGCAAGAAGGGGCGGGATGACATTCTTGGGTAAAGTTACTGTTCCGAAGCCCTTGAACTTACCAAGCCAGCGGTATTCTTAGTTCTTACATTCTCTCGTTCCCTCACACTATAGCTCTCATATATTGGTGTCTGCTTGACTATTGTATTTCCTTTCCTTATATGTAGGTTGGAGAAGCACGGATTGGATCCTAGTGCTGAACAAATGCCAAAGTGAGTGATAAGTGTTTTCATTTACCTTTTCTGGTTATTGACCTTATATCTGCATATCTACTGATTTTAGTGATTTATATTTTGGATACACTCATTGATGTAAGCTCTATCTATACTCTGTAGTTTGATTAAGTTAATGCAGCCTATTCTCTTTGTAGGGGTACTCCTGGCTGGGGAAGTAACCCATCTTCCTCTGGTTCAAATGCATGGCTTTCTTCATCAGTGTTACCAAATGCAGATGGTGGCAATACTTCACCTAATCATCTTAGTCTCCGCCCTTCATCAGGTGGAGGGACGCGACCATCAACAGCTGGTAGTAATAGAATTGATGAACCTGTTGCTAGTGCTTGGGGTTCAAATTCTAGACCTTCCTCGGCTTCTGGGACATTAGCATCAAATCAACCTTCACTGACATCATTGCGCCCGAGAAGTGCAGAAACAAGGCCTAATAGTTTGCTGCCTTCGAGGCATGCAGAGCCTGTTTTTGAAAGCCCTGTGGCATGGCGTCCGAGTAATGCTGCCGAAAGTTCGGTAGGGTTTTATGCATTTGGATTAGTATTTTCTGTTTATCTTTAGACTAACCTCATAGCTTCAGACTATTCAGTGAAACACTTAGGTAGATCTGGTCGACAATCTATATGTAGACAATGTGGCTACAAATTCTACTTAGATTTGGCATGTATAGAAGCAATGAAAACTTTTTGAAGAATGATACTAACATGGAAAGACAATATCTTTCTTATTTTTAAGAATTAAGCCAAGCTCAATATCTCATAACTTGTTTAAGCTTTTAATTTCTAAGTTCCAAGTTCATTGAAAGATAATCTCTTCAGTATTGGTTATTTACTAGATCTAAATATAGGTCCTACATGTGAGATATTGTTAGTATTTTGCCCAACACTGATGACTGAAAACCTTGAGTTAACTTATTGTGAGGGGTCGTTTTGGTAGTGAGCTATATCTAACAAATTATAGCTGCCTGCCATGCAAATTCATGTATGAATGTTCGTCATATAAGTTCTATAGTTTGGAATTGAGCCAATGGAAATCACAATCCTTTCGAATTTTAGTAGTTTTTTACTTGAAGTTGAATTTATAGCCACATGGTGCACACATAGTAATTGTAGACTAGGCCTACCTAATAAATTCCCAGCGAGTTTATAATATTTATTTGAGCTGTTTGACCGATCTCACCAAATAATCTTGCTGAATCATGTTTGTTCCTAATTAATGTATCTGTTTACTATCACTTCTGTTATTTGCTGAAATATTTTAGAATCTACAGGGCATAAAATCTTCAAGGGGTGATGGGTTCTCACTGAGTTGTGGGGATTTTGCAACCCTTGGTTCTGTGAAAGTTAATACAGTGAAGAATGTTAAATCACAAGGTATTTTCCACACAGAACAAGTATACTAGCGTATTTTATCGCATCACAGTCTTTGATTTCTCAAACGGCTTCCTTTTGTGCACAGTCAATGCCTACCATCTCTGTACATACCTAATTGATTTGGGTGAATAATTTGCTGATATGGACCTGCACCTTGAGCCCCTTTCACTTCGGCTAACCTAGACCATACTTTCCCTATTTGTTTATGGGGTAAGCGTATTATTTATAGAGGATGTTATGGAAATCTAGCTAGGCCCTCACCCATGATAGGGCTCATTAGGATAGTTAGAGCTGCGACCGAAGCTTGGTTCAGGCATGGAAGTAAAGTCAAATTCTAGAACGTAAACACATGACCCTTTGATCCTACTCATCCATCGAGTCAGGGAAAGGGTCCTTCACTCCTTTGAATCGGTCTTGCGCTAATGATGATTTGATTGGCTTCGCATTTAGATTGTCAACTATGTGAATATCATTTAGTCCCCTATTCATGATGTGTTGATGGGTCCTGCATCTAATTCAGGTCATTGCTTCCATAATCTTATCCCCAGTGATTAAATATGTCTTGGGTCATCGTATCTCTCTATGTAGATCTTGTTCGAAATACTTGAATTGATTGGTCTGATGGATCCTTCTTTCTTTTGTGTCTGTTATCTTTTGATGTTAATGCTTGCCGAGTCATTATAATTGATAGTTATACATTTAAGTTTGATTTATTGACTGGTCATACGCATTCTTGCAGATTATTCCCGTCCTAGCCTGGTCTCTGAAAGAGTAACTCCGTCAAGAGAGGATGCAAAACACCAAGTTGGTCTGGGGTCAGATTCCAACTGTGGACCCGTGAATTTGTGGAGGAATGAAGGATCCCGGGTTGAAGAAGATGGTTTCCATCTTGGCATGGAGAAAAGGCAAGGCGAATCTCAGTAATATATTGATCCTGAGTTAAAGCGACTTGTTAGATATTAGAACCTGATGACTATTCTCGTAAAATAATGCCTTTTATACTTCTGACTGCATGCTTGGCTGCTGAAATCAGAAGGTCTAGCTGCACAAAGTGCTCAAGTGTGACTGCTTTCCTGCACATCATGCACATGCACTAATGGATATTACAACTTCTAAGTTTGTGGATTTTGACAATTTTGATTCTTTGTTGTGGCTATGCATGAGAGGACTTGAATCATTATATACCATTTTCATGGACTCCTTTTGGTCTTTTCTTTTTCAGTGATTTTCTCATTTGTTCGCTTCTATATGTTCATTCGTGCTTTTCCAAACAAACTTGGCTCCTATCTGGCTGCAGATCTTTTTCTTGTGATGTTTTGTTAAATATATCCAATGAGCATGTGTGCCTATGTATTATCATCCATTAACCATGTCTAGATTTGTCAAATTTGCATATGCTATATCTCGTGCAAAGTTTCGGCGTTAGTGCACTTTATGCCAGTATTATCTGTGGAGCCCTCTTTCTCATTTAACCAACACCAGATCATTCCAGTATATTTCAAGTATTATTTTGTGGAGCTTGTCCATGAAGGCCATTTACACTGTTAGAGTACTTTGAAGATTATCGTGGGTTTTAGTTTGTTTGCTACTTGTTCCTTACTTACATGTTTCCCGTGTAATTTCAAGATTGTACTGTATTGACGCTTCTATTTTTGTTTCGAACATTTTTGCATCATGGTCTTTCTAAATTGTGATTTTTCTGTTGTGAGTCCCTTTTTTCCTTCACTTGTTGATCAAACAATAAGATATGGAAAAAACTGTGTTGAATGTTGACCATGTTCCACCATGTCATATTTTGCCTCTTAACTTTTTTATTGAATTTTGTTTTAAGGTGGAATGCAAGAAGGGGTGGCCTGACAGTCTTGGGAAAAGTTACCGTTCCAAAGCCCTTGAACTTACCAAGCCAGCGGTAGTTATATTCTACATTCTCTTTTTCCCTTTCACTTTGGAATATGGTAAAGATTTATATAACCCTCGTATTTGGTGTCTGCTGGGTGACGGTATTTCCTTGCATGTAGGTTGGAGAACCATGGGTTGGATCGTGGAGTTGAACTAGCTCCAAAGTTAGTGACTATTTTCATTTCCTTTATACGTTATTGACCTTTAAACTGCACATCTACTTTGCTTACTGTGTTTTTGAACCTGAAGCTTCTTGTTGAAAGAAGCTCTATTATACACTGTGTTGTTTGGTTAAGTTAATGAACCTTTCCTCTTTGTAGGCCTACTCTGGGCTGGGGAAGTCGCCCGTCTTCCTCAGGTTCAAATGCATGGATTTCTTCATCAGTATCACTTAATGATGACGGTGGCAATACTTCACCTAATCATCTCAGTGAAAGTGGTACACGACCATCTACATCTGGTAGTGACAGAACTCCTGAACCCATTTCTAGTGCTTTGGGTGCACATACTATAGCTTCCCCAACTTCTGCTACATTAGCATCAAATCAATCTCCATTGACATCATTGCGTCCAAGAAGTGCTGAAACGAGGCCTAATAGCTCGCAGCTTTCAAGGTTTGCAGATCCTGGTTCTGAAAGTTCTGTGGCATGGGGTCCAGTTTGTGCCGCGGAAGGATTGGTAGGGTTTAATGTATTTGGAATCTTGGATTTAGTATTTTTCTGTCTGTCTCTAGAGTTTAGACTAACCCCATGGCTCACAGACTACTCAATAGAAGTGACTTCATAAATTCATCGTCTCTCGGGCTGTTTTATATATCTTCCTGAATCATGTTCTCTCCTTATTAGTGTTTCTGTTTAAATATTCCATTACTTCCATTCTCTATTTGCTAAAGCATTTTGGAAATTGCAGGGCGCAAACTGTTTAAAGGAAGATGGATTTTCACTGAGTTCTGGGGATTTTTCATTCCTTGGTCCTGAGAAAGACAATACAGTGAAGAATCTTGAATCACAAGGTATGCTGCACCCAGAACACGTATACTGGTGCAATTTATCGCATCAATGTCTATGATTTCTCAACCAGCTGCCTTTTGTGCAGTCAATGCCTAACATCTCTGTATATCCCTGATTGAATTGGGTGAATCATTTTGCTAATATGAAATGATATATACTTGGTCTAAGCTCTAGATTATTTGCAGCCCGGAGTCCTGGACCATGGGGATCCTCTTTCTCTGTATGGATATCTTGTTAGATATACTTGAATTGATTGGTTCAATGTGTCCTTATTTCTTTTGTTTCTGTAATCTTTTAAAGATGGCTATGAATGTTAATTCTTTGTTTGAAGTTGAATCACTCATAATTGAAAACTGTTTGTTTAATTGTGATTTGATTTCTTGACTGGCCACACATATCTTGCAGATCCTTCCCATCTAATCTCAGCATCTGAAAGAACAACTCCATCAAGAGAAGATGCAAAACACCAAGTCGTTCTTGGTGCAGAGACCAACTGTGGACCGGTTAACTCATGGAGAAATGATGGATCCCGAGTTGAAGAACATGGTGTCCATCCTGGCATGGAGAAGGTGCACGGGGAACCTCAGAAATATTTTAATGCCAATATTAACCCCCAGCACTTTGATACCTGGCGTGGTCCTGTCAATGTTCCAGACATTTGGTATGGGGGTCCACCCAGAGGACCTGCATTTGGACCTCCAGGTCCTTCTGGCAGCTATTCAATGGAACCATTTCCTTACTATCATCGCCCTCAGATTCCACCTTCTGCTATGGCAAGTTCACAGGCAATCCCCCCACCAGCTAATGGTCCTAGAGGACCACATCCCAATAATGGAGAGTTATATAGGCCACATATGCCTGATTCATATGCACGGCCAGGTATGCCATATAGACCTGACTATTTTCCAGGGCCGCATAGTCGCATGGCCTTTGAGGGTTATTTTGGACCAATGGGTTATTGCAACAATGAACGAGAAATTTCATACATGGGCATGCCTGCAGCCCCTCCTGTTTATAATTGTTTTCCTAGTCCTATTGGGCCTCCAGATAATGTTAGCTCTCACGGAAGAGCAGGTGGGCATGCTACTACTGGTAAAGCATTGCATGAGCGTATGAGAGCTGATCCTCTAGAGGATACTGGAGGACCAAAACAACATTCTGAGAACAACAGTAATGACCAGGATCAGAGGGATGAAACAGAAGATTGGGAACACCGATTTCAACCCGATGCATCACAACCTGGAAAAGGTTTCCTTCCTGTGCCGACATCCCGAAACTATGAGTGGAGAACTGATGACGATGCTGAAAGAGATCTCTCTCCTAAAAACAAGACACCAACTGAGAACTCTTCCCAGAGTCTTTCTTATAGAGATCAGTATTCAGATTGTGTTCAGGGTAAGTCATTGGGAGGAATACAGAATGTAAGTGTAAATGATGGTTGGACAAATAAATCAGTCGGTAGGGCAACTTTTTCTCCACATGTGTCACAGCTATCAACTGCTAGTGAGTTGCCCTTGCCCCCTGGGACAATAGATCCAACCATGATGCACAGAATTGAAGGTGTGAATACAGATACTCGTTCTTCTGATGGATGGAATGAAGCTGACAATGCTTACCACATAGAAGAACAAAGGAATAGGTCCGCAATCATGAACCAGAAGCCTTACATTAGTACTGGCATAGTTGTGGATAATGCTGGAGATTTTGTACCCATTTCTAAGGGAGTGTTTGGTCTAGACGGTGAGAAGCAAGTACAATCCATGTTTGCTGTGCCCAGGTCTGATTGAAAAAATGCTGCTTATTTGTTCTTTTACTTTCTATGAACTTTGCTAAACAATAGTATCACCATTATAGGAGACAGTACCATGGTGGACAGGGTAGAGTGGATCATCGCAGCAAAGGGAAGTTTAATGATCATGATACTGATGGGTGGAGGAGAAAGCCTCGTACTCCTGAAATTATCAGTGCAGCTACATCATCAAATATGGAAACCGTGACTGGCCCCTATTTTGTTGGAGAAGGTGCTGAGTTCTCTTCTGTCAGTTCAGTACTGAGGGTTGAAGGAAAATCTGTTACAGAAACATTTGACTCAACTGATATACAGGCTCAGGTATGTACTTGGTTTGTATTACTAGTATTGTTTTTGTGCATGACACATGGTTCAATTCTTGCATGCCATGGTATCTTTTAGTTTCGACAATCTGAATTGTATGTATTCAACCAGCGTGTGAAATGGAGGGAGGTGGCAAAACAGCGTGCCCTTCAAATTCAGAAGGAAGAAGAAGAACGTCTACGGGAGCAGAGGGCAAGGGCTTTGGCTAAGTTGGAAGAATTGAATAAGCGAACACAAATATGTGAATCGGCTCCAGTCACTTGTGACATCCAGGGAGAGACAGAGAAATCACGTGTAGCTGGTACTGCTGGTTTGCTTCATCCCCAGTCTCAACCACCTAGCACAAATCTGATTTCCGAATCTGGTAGTGATGTTCTCGATAGAGAAAAAACTAATAATAATGAGGGAATATCTGTTTATGCGGCCCCACATGCATCACAGACAGGTGTCTTGGAATCTTTAGAGTCACATGTTCATACACTGCCTATTAAAGAAAATACCCTTAATGGTGAGGGAACCTCTGTGCACAAGTCCATTGTCAATAAACTGAAGCAGAGTAGTGATCTACAAAATAGCTCTAGTGAAAGGTCTGTTCCAAATATTGCACCGGAGGCACATATCAATGGCGCTGGGCTAATTGCTCTTGATAACACATCAGCAGTGACTGGCTCAAGTGAATTAAAACAAAGCTTTGAGTCAAATGTGCACGCTGCGTCCGATTCTGTGACTGGGTCATCTACTCCTCAGAGGAAAAACAAGAACAATATAAATGAGCAGAGAGTGGATGAGGAGGCTGCTCCCCCACTGGCAATTTCTGATTTAATTACGGAAAGCAAGTCTATGAAGGAGTCCAAAGTTACTTCATCAATCTTGGATAGTCCGGTCTCATCATTTATTGAGCCTGATGGAGTACAAGCTCTGGAGGCATCCTCTGCTTTACCGACTGAACAACCTCAAAGTAGATTTAACAATAATTGGAAACCTCAGCCTCTCCGCAGAATGCCAAGAAGCCAACATGCAAATAGATTTACAGAGAAGGTTCATGGCAGTGACGTTGTCTGGGCTCCTGTGCGCCCACAGAACAAGACTGGGGATTCAGTTGACACAGGTCAAAAGTCAATGGAGTCTGAAAATTTCACAAAGAATGATAATTTGGCGCAGAATAGCTATGAAGACAAGAGGGCTGAGATGGGAGGATCTGTACCTAAGCCTGTAGTTAAGGAGCTAGCTCAGCAAGGAAGTGCCCCACTTGTGTCATCTTCAGTCAGTAGTCCGTTCAGGTTAGATGAGATTCATTGGACCATTCAGTTTGGGTCTATTAGTACTGAAATTTCACAGCCACTCAGGTTAGACGATATTCATTGGACCATTCAATTTGGATCTATTAACTTTGAAAGTGCACGACATGCCAGCTCTACAAGTGCGTTTGCGGTGTCCAATTTTGAGGTTCAGGAAGGAGATGTAAGGCATTGCAAGCCAACAAATGAACACGGTCATTGGGAAAAGCGAGCCAAAGAACCTGCTCCAATGTCTGAGTCAGTGAAGGACACTCAACAGTCACTGGAACAAAATCAATCAGTGAAAGTTGATAAGAACTTAGCAAATGCTGATTTCAATATTGCTAACAATGTCGACACAGGTGGTTGGTCTAACACGTCTAACAATCCAAGCACAGCTGCAGCAAACAGAACTACTTCTGTGAAAAGTCAGGGAACTACAGGCCGAGGCAAGAGACCTAATCCTAATTCTAGAAAAGATGGAATTAATACTGATCATGAATTTAGTGTTGAAACAAATAAGTCTTCACTTCAGCTTGCAGTACCTATTGTGAAAGACAATTGCCAAACTCTTGACACTAGAGAGCAGCGGGGAATGGGGGAGCGCTCGTCTCACTGGAAAGCCAAGTCGTTCCCTCACTCTGCAAGTAATAAGCAAGTCAATAAATCTAGTGGAAGTCAAACTGTCACTGAGACAAACAAGTCCTCAAGAAAGGATTATTCTTCGCAACGCAAGGTTGTAGCTCTACCTCAACAAGATCAACCTTTCTCTGACTATAATGTTACCCAAGAACCAATAACAGGTCATCACCAGGAATTCAATCGGGAAAAGAAGCACATCCCTGCAAAAGACCGCTCAAGTTTCTGGAATGAAGACCCTGTTGTCTCTGCTGATTCTGCTCCAGGTACAAGTGCAGGTAATCAAAGACATCATAATATGTCTGGTCCTAGGAGAACTGCAAATCAGCACAATCGTTATGCTCGACCTGGAGACTGGAACTCCAAGTATGACAACAGGCCACACAATGTACCAGTATACCGTGAAAAACAGAGGCACAATGTGCAGTATGAATACCAGCCGGTTGGTCCTAGCAAAGGTGGCAACCTAGAAAAACATGATTGGCCAGCTGATAGAGCTAATGAGAGGCGGCCCAAAAGAAATTGGGAAAAGGGCCAAGTCAAACGCGGAGGAAACTATTACAGGAGGGAAGGTGGCAGTGTCCGTGTAGAACCGGGACAAGAGTGATTGGTTTGGTTTTACTTGGAATACTGCACCTCCTTTTGTGGGTTGAGGTCAATCTTCCTTGAGCTATGGTTTGGTTTCAGTTAGGGAAAAGTGAATTACTTTGTACTACTAGATTGACTTGTGTTTCATGTTTACATAGAAAATTAGTTATTAGATCTTTTATAATTTATACTCAGGTCACAATTTGTATTCTTGCTGATTGTAGTACTATTTTTGTATCTAATTTACTTGGGGACTTGCCTCGGTTACTGGCTGACGGTGTTTCCAGATTTTGGCAGCCTCGGTCTTTTAATTGTAACCATTTCTATGCTTCTAGTGAGCCCATCTCATAGTCAGAGCGGCTTATACTGGTTCCTACTCTATTGTGTGAGTTTGGGTTTCGTTGGATACACTTTTAAGTTTAGTTATCATCATTCATGATGATAGGCTCTGCTAGTGTTGGAAATGGTATGGTTACCATAACCAGTTAATAACCATTTATTTTTCGTAAACGGTTATTAATCGTAACCGTAATCGTTCAGCAACCGATCGGTTACAACCATAAGTTCGGTTTTTGGTTACGGTTACGGTTAAAAACCAAATCCCCAAAATATTCCATCAGATCTAAAAGAACCCTAATTACACAAGATCCAATTCCACCAAATCGGGCTGAGAACAGCTCCACCGTCGCCACCTACACACTCTCCACCGTTGCCACCTCTCTTCTTCACCCTTGCCTTCGTCCTCTCTCACATCGCCGCCACTAGATCTAATTTCACCAGATCTCACCAAATTGGGCGAGAACAGAGCTCCTGTCGACCACCTCCCCACTCCTCTCCACCTCTGCCGCACACCTCCTCTTCTTCTCCCTTGCCTCCGTCCTCGTCAAATCCATCGGTGAAGCCCGATCGAAGGCTGAAGAGGACCGCATTGTGTTGCGCGAGATCGAGACACCAATCGAAGACGAGATGGCTTTGCACAGCTCGCAATTCACGGTGGAAGATGGAGCTGATGATCGAAAGAAGATGATTGCGGTCAGGAAGAAGACGAATTGCGGCCAGGAGCTAGAGAAGAAGACTATTGTGGTGGAGAAGAAGGTGGCTTTTCACTTTTCTTTTCACTTTTCACAGTTAGGTTATTTTTAAAATAACCTAAACCTATGGTTTTCGGTTTTTTATGATCGAACCGAAACCGGACAATAATTATTTCGGTTATGGTTATTATTTAAATGGTTACGGTTATATATGGTTGTAAATAGAATCGAAATTATGGTTATGAGTTTTAACCAACCATTCCACCCCTAGACTCTGCTCTTGTCATCAAGGAAATACACTGGGGAAATTTTTTTAAAATATACCAAATAGTGACTATGTATTTTTCTTGTATACATTACAATTACAATGACTTCCTGTTTAGAAAATATACTTTGGTTATTTTTTTGAACTTCTCTTCCTTTTTTTTTAATTTTTCTATCAGAATTATTTTGGAGATTGAATCACGATATGATATGTGTCAAGCCCTGAAGATGATTTCAACGCTTGAGGTACTTCCGACTTGTGAATTACCTCCGGCATGTGTGTAATAAATCACCAAATCGGATTAAAAAAATGACTGGGGTATAACTTCTAGACAAGTAGCCATTGTGAAGTATACAAAAAATACATAGTCATTGTGTCGTATATAAAATGGAGACGATATATTTAAAAATATTTTCCCCAATACAGTATGTCAAAATTTGTTTTTAAAAAAAAAATTCTAACAACTGCACAAATTGTCCTAACAAAATTACAATTTTAAGATTATTCTTAGGACGAAGCAACAACTCGAATTTAAGAGATGTAAGATGTAAAAAGAATTTCAAGATGAATAAAGACTGGCTAAATGAACTCAAATATAGAATCGAAATGACATAAAATTTTCATATATTGAGTATTAACAAAGCTAAAGTCTCGGATACAATGTAAAATTTTCATATATTGAGTATTCATAAAATTTTCATATATTTCACAATGAATCCTAATCTTGTAAACTTGTAAAGTCATCTGAGATGTTCGAAGTACATTTTCAACAAAATTTTGTTTTCTTTCTTAGTCGACTATAGATGATTTTTGTAGACATTGGATACAATGTTTTTACTCTCCCAATCAAAAGCAGACCCAAGTTTTAGTTCTCTTGCCTTAGTTTTTTATTTATTCGACTTGTAATCGCATACTTAACATTGAATTCGTATTTTAAAGTTAGATTATCAATCAAATAATTATTCCTTTCACATTTTCATCGCTTATGATTGATTTCTTGGTTATATGCTTATCATATTCTCTTGTATGTTTAATTCAACCGTGACAATTAATATGCATATTATCGAGTCGATTATTAGTATTAACTATATCCTTGGTGAATATGGTAATGATGTAGGATGAATCGAATCATGGTCCTAACCAATAATCTTTCATACGTGTTGAGCCAAACCAAGATCTTGGCAAAATTCCTAATTCAATATACTCGTTTCAAACTTTCATATCATTTTGGTTAAGAATCGATCGACTGACAATCGATCGATTTTACTACTTTTAGATTTTTAAATGATGCACTTGAATTAAATTAGTGCTAAGTATGAACAATATGTTTAACTCCGAATTCGATTTTTTTGAATTGCTACCGTGTTTATTATTCTCTTATTTGATTAAACTTTATTTGTATTTACTTAGTTTTAGTGATTCTACAAATACAAGATATTCAATCGTTTCTCTACAAACTTCAGGTTTTAAAGACTTTGAACGCTAAGTTGCCTAGTTAACTCCTTGAAAAACATTTCGTAGTTAAGATTGTTTATCCAAACACTGTTTTAGTTACTTTTTGCGTTTCAAAAAGTACTAATTTGAGCACATCAGACGCGGAAAAAAAAATCCACCTATCCAATGTCTATCTGACAATGAATTTTCTAAGTAATTATGTTTCTAATCTACGACTACAGTGTAATATAACTATTTCGACGCTCGATATACATATATTTCTCACCCATCGAATATGCAAAATCAGGAATTATAAGTGAGATATCAAGTTTTTAAAATTTATACTCTCTCCGTCCCAATCTGAATGTTCCGTAGGGACGAGCACAAGTTTTAATGCATCAATTAAGTAATGTGGGTTTATTGAAAATGAAATAGTAAAGATAAAAATGATGGGCCAGACACAGGTTTTAATACAATCAATTGGCCCTCTTTTGATTATATTATTGGGTTGTGGGGTACAAAAATGACGAAATAAGAAAATGAGACAAAGAGTTTGGGACAACCCAAAATTGAATGAGGGACATCTAAATTGGGACAGAGGGAGTAGATAATTGATGAATAATAACTAAATTTTAATTTATATTACATATATATAAGCTCAAAAGTATTTGGCAACTCCTTATGCTAAATACCTTGTGAGTTTGGATTTATCGACCATTATTATTTTTTTCAAATGTATAATGAATTGAAGTGTGTAATGATTTTTTATTAAGAAATAATGTCTGGTCATGAATAGGTTATTGAATATCGCATTACTAATTTAGGGCAATTACATCCAATCACCTTTTTAGATGTTCTATGAACGATTAGGTCCTAATGATTCAGAATTTACAATGAAGTTCAATATGAGCATAAAGTTTGACTTTTGATAAAAAGTCTAGTTTAGCCCTCTATTTAAACATTTCCTTAAAAATACAAGTTTCATCTTATTACACATCTGTCTCAAATATTTTTTGTTCTACAATATATAGACAAAATACTTCAATATAATTCCTAAAACTTTCAAATTATACCCAAAATAGTTTCATCCATCCTCTTCGTTATAAAATAAAAAATAGAGCTTCCATATTGAACCAATTTTGAAGTTTCCATAGAATCTCCAAACTTCAAATTCGGAGGATCCATGGAAGCTTCAATGAAGCTTTTTTTTTTTTTTTTTTTTCTTATAAAAAAAAGAGGAGGAGGAGGAGAAGGAGATATATATAAGAAAAAGTTAAAACATTGGGGCTTTTTTACTTTGTTTGAATATTTTTGGGGCTAATTATAATAAACTGAAATATGAAATTATAAAGAAAGTGGAAAGGAAAATGCAGTTTCAGTCTCTCTCCAATGACATCATCACCAAATTTGAATTTTGTCCTACTTCGGTTCAAAGTTTGTCCTTCTCCATAATATATCAAACGTTGAGACCTAATTGTTCATAGGGTATCTTTTTTATGTGAATTGTACTACTAATTTAATAATATAAAATTTGTATAATAATTAATTTAGATATAATATGACTAAGCAATGCATGGTTAAATGAAGCCAAAAATCAATCATCTAATGGTCTAGATCGAATGACCATATGCCTAGCCAAGCAAGTTGCACTTGTATTAGCAGTACTAACGAAAGCCGAGTAGTAGTTCTTATTAATTGGGTTAAATATTGAGCTTAACTATTCTTCCGTCTTTTCACTCTCCTTCGTTTCGTTCCTTCTCCGATCCCCTCTTCTCACCGCACGACCACCGTTCTCC
>JAYMSP010000676.1:0-44119 GCA_036897095.1 Plantago elongata | reverse complement strand
TACAGAGCGTTGCATCGATTTGGAACATGTGGAGTGGAAGAGATACGATGGTTGCCTGCGCCGATTGATGAGCGGCACACATGGAAAGAAAGAAAAAAAAGAAAAAACACGAGTTTGTAAAGTTGCTTTATACTTTCTAAAGTTGTTTTACATTTTTTTAAGTTGTTTTACATTTTCTAAAATTGTTTTACACTTTCTAAAGTTGTTGAACTAACTGGGACTTATTATATTGTTTAATATTATATAACTGTTAGTCAATAAGGTACCTAATATTATCAAAAGGTTTTCGCTTAATGCAGGATTAATAATGTTACTAACGAAAGAAAACAATAGTTACCACTTACCACCCACCTATTGGCCCTTGTCAGTTACACTTGACCTTATCTACTGGACTTGTTATCTAATATCTGCAAAAATGTAAATACTTATCTCACTTTTAACAGATTTTCATTTGGCTGTTACACATCTTTCCTTTTACCAAGGAGATACTACAGTACTATATTTTTATTTCAGTTTGTATCGATCTCTGAGTTCCATTAGGGCTGGTTTATTTATCGAGTCGAGTAAGCATCGGTTTGATAATGTCTTCGGTTTGATTTTTATGTTTATATGCATTTTTCTTATAACAAACACAACTAAAGATCGAATCAAGAATTTTAAAAACTAATACTACTATTTTTTCATATTGTCGTTAAACTGGTTTTAAATCTGATTACTAACTGAGCCTGATCTAAAATTTGAGATACTGGAAAAACTAACTAGTATACAATATTGAGTAAAGTAAGATTGTATTCTCTTCTATTGAGATTTACTGGACTGAATTAATGGGACGGTGAGATGGTTATAAATAATTGTACAAATGGGGCCTCAATGCTGCAAAATGGTATAATAGGGTCAAAATCCTGAGACAAAATTGAATGCAATGAACCGTTAAGGACTGGCCCTTGATTCCCTCTGGAATCGTATACATGCAACACAACGATAAATTAATTAATTAATTAAACACAAAGTTAATTAATGAATTATACTACTACAATTATTAAAATTATCTGGTCATTAATTCAGGGCAATTATTCCAATGAGTGCTTGAGCCATAAAATATAAACTATGGTTCGTAACGTTAAACTTTAAAGACAAATGTTCCGATCGATGTAATGTAACCGTCCTTGTGAGCAACAGTGTTGTTCCATGCGGATCCTTAAAATGGGTTCGATTTTATAAAGTTTGTACTTAAATTATTCGATAAAATAAAATCTTATTAATAGCTTGTTGTTGTTAAAAATGAGTTACTATATCAAATAAAACGAGTTCGAACTTAATTACTACTATAATTCTTTGTTTTACTAATAAACTCGAACTCTATTACAACTAACTCGACTCAATTGAATCTCACCCCATATCTATGTTTTTAATATTTGTTCTCCGACCCATAATCATTTGTTCATTTGTCCTTCACTTTGTTGTTGTAGCTTATTTAGCTTAAAATCGACTAGAAAAATCTAATTCAATATGTATTTAATTATATATATTTAGTTTTGAGTGATGAGATTTAACCAAATAAAATGAGCTAAACTTGATTATCATGCCTTAAACTTAGAAGTTAGTCTATTTTGCTAATGTGTTCAGATTTATTTAAGGCTCGAGTCGAGTTCAACTGTTCGAGTAATAAATACTTCGGGTCCAGTTGGACTCAACTCGAGTGATCCAAGTCTTTTTTGCCCATATCTATGCTTTCAATATATGTTTCCAGGCCCATAAATAATCATTTGTCCATTTGTCCTTCCCCTTTGTTATTAGAGTACCTTCATCACCAACTCGTCGTTCAAACTCCATATTTTTTAATGTGAATAGTACATAATAATTTTGTTACCCAACATGGAAAAAAAGAAAAGGACTGTTCCCATCTTTTCCGGATATAAGTATTTGTTTGTGACAATAGAGCCAAGAAATTTGCAGAGTGTAATAGTATTTGATGTTACAAGACCCCCAAAAGTTCTCAAATAGCTAATAGTTTGAGGACCGAAATGCAAATTGTTGATGGAATATTTTGTACTCAGGGCTCAGACTCAAACTTTGTTTCCAACTAATCACAAACTACCATTGATAAAATCAAGAATGGCAATTTTCAAGAAATGGGGTAACATAGTTGTTCACCCTACTTTTCTTGATAGATGCATCTACTTCTCTTATGTTTCCCTCATGAGTGGGTTTGGTTTAACCCCTCCATTTTTCGAATCGAGTTCACAATTTTCAGCTAAATTTCAGGCTGTGGTTGGCTACTTTGCATTTGTAAATGCAGTCAATGAGTTAAGTTGTGAAAAATTAGCCGGTTGAATAATTCTGGCTGTTTTGTTAATGTTTGCACTGATTGGTAAAAAAATATCCCGCATTTCAGATCTACAATTGAAAATGCATTGATGTTTTCATATGTCACCTCTACCAGACATTTCATTTCGCTGGATTTTCAGCAAATTCAATTGCAGGAACAAATTAGATGAGCCCGAAAAATCATCAATTACTACCTCCGTGTTTTTACCAATGAACAAAACAAACTCGGTCAAACACCAAAAACAACAAAAAAAACACCTTACGAATCAATGCCTCACTTTGGAGATGTGTGGCAAAATCATCTCATAAACTAATTGATATATTATTAAGTACTTCATCATAAAACATGTTATATAAGATACTAAATTGAACAAGTGAGAGCGAAGATAATGCGACTTTTTATGTTATTTTTTGAAGAGAATAAGAGTACGAAAAATCAATTCTTAAAAGTAACACCCGCGAATCGGTCTTGCTATTTGATGATCAAACTAGACCGGGAATATTATGATTTCAGGTCGCAACTAGTTTAATTAAAATGTTGTATTAAAATAGTCCTTGAATATAATTTAATCATCACCTAATCAACATGTAATTGACAGCTTAAGTATAGCTAATCACCTAATCTAATTAATCGTACATGCATTGGTGGAGTCAAATTAATCCATAACATTTTGGATTAGGACCGTACGTAACTCATATATATTACATTCAAAAATAATGGATATCTAATTTGACCACAGCTTATAATAGTATTAATTAAATAATAAATTAAAAAATCAAGGGGCTGATTGTGAATTGATTGGAATTGAAAAATGTCTATTCAAAAAGTCTGTTTTATACACAAACTAGACTATTTGAATGTTTCCCAATTCAAATCGTTTCCCAACCTGCCTCCAAAAAATACATACTTGTGTGGATGGCAATGGCACAACCATGCATTTCCTATCTAACAAGGACTTTTAAGTTTTAATCCTTAGCTTTGTGGCATCATCAATTTGCAAAACCGCTATATTATAATTACTGAAAGTTAAAATAAGTTTTTTTATAAAAATTATGCGATTTTAATCATTAGCGAAGTAGGTATGAATATATGATAATTTGATAATTCATTTAAGAATGTTTCTGGAGAAGTTCATTTAGTTGACTTTCAGCCTACTTGTTGGATGGGGATAAATTATATAAACATCAGAATGAATTAGACACGAATTATTTAACATTCTTTAATATTTTCTTATTGATATCACTAGAAATATATTGTACATGTCAAATGAGAATCTTCAATTTTGTATATAATGCCATCTTGCCATTGATTCTTTAAAAGTAGCTTTATTATCAATATAGAACTTTATAAGATCATTCTATGAAGCTTTCTAAAGAGCAAAAACCATGAAACATAAGAAAAGGAAATCTGCATCCAAATTGTAGTCAGTGACACAAAAAGCACAGTTATCAACTTCCAAATGAAAATTTCCGTGCCGTGCACACTAAAAAGTACTTAGATATGAGTCTGTTAAAATACAAAGTTTGTGATTTTCCGGTGGGAGTACTATATTATTATATATTAATAATTGTATGATGTTGTATGTAAATTGTGGATTTTTATGTGTGTCATGTATTTTTGCAAATTATATATTATAGTCTAATAATTAATTAGTGAATTTTTTTATGAAGTTACAAAAATATAAAAATGACAATAAGTATATAATAATACACAATAATGCAGGACTCTCACAAACCATGAACTCTCAGGAAAATTTCTCGGTTAAAATCTCAATTTTAAAATATGTTTCGAGCATTTTTACCTTCTAAGAGATGTGTTAGAGTTTCTCGAATATAGTTTTGTGTCATAATACAGATATCAAGCTTGGAAGTATGATGTTGATGAGTAAACAACATCTGAATGAACGAAGGAGACATAAGGTGGTGTAGTTGAATTGAGTTGGGGTGGTGAGGAGGAGATGTGGAATTCGATTCATGGTGGAGGCATAAAGTGATTTAGAAGTAAAGAGGTATTGATATATGAAAAAATAGTTGTAATCTTAACCGTTTAAAAAAAAAAGAATGAACGAATATCACAAGTCATATCAATAACTGATTGTCTTTAGGGCAAAAAGTTTTAATATATACAAAATATTCTTTTGTGGTCAATCTTTGAGTCACACGAGCTTAATCTAATTATCTCTCGGACACATTAACATTATAGTCCTCGTCTTTTTCACACACAAACACCATGACTAAAACTTCGATGAAATTACTTGAATATCCGCAAATAAAGATGGCTCGTGGATTTTGCATAAGATCTTAAATCTCTTGCTCCTTCGGAGGTGTTTCCTCAGCAACCCCGCAATCCTTCAAGCTGCCATGATGATTTATAATGCGTTGAACCACATTTTACCGAACACACTAATCTTTGCACAATACATCACGAGACACTAAATCACGACAATGAACCTCTAGATGAAGAAAAAATAAAACAGAGTTTCTTGATTACGAAAATATTTCAACTTTCAAATCGTTCAGTACTCATCGTCCACCCTATGGTCCAAAATAAGCTGGCCCAAAACAATAGTTCAGCCACAACTTTCAAAGACCCTCTACACTTTAGACTCCACATCAGCCCATTCAGTTACTATATGAATTGGCCCAAGCCCCACAATAAACTGGCCCATCAAATGTAACTTTCAGAATTCTTCTCTAAATTCCTCCATGGGGTTCCAATAGAATGGGGAAATTATCGCCAACAACCAAGTTGGAATTCAAGTTTTAAATAAAAACCTATTAAAGAAAAATAATGTATTATAGAATGCAAACGTTGTATTATAGAGTGTAAATATAACAAAAGTGTTATATCATAGATTGTAAATATATAATTTGCACACCTAAAATTGTACATTTAGTGTGACGATACACATATCCTTTGCTTCTCCGTTCCTCGTTCCGTTACTCTCGCCAGGTTGTATTTGTAAACTTGGCTGTGAAAGTTAAGGGCATTTTGTAATGCTTCAAGCATGAGAACATGGTGTTCTAGTGTATATGATTACTACAGGCAGTAATAGTATTGAGAAGTGTGTATTCTATAAGTGTTTTAAAAAGGTGAATTTGAAAGACTCTTCCTTCCTGTTGAGATTGTCGGCAAATTTGTTTCTACCCATGATGTCTGTGTCTTGAGGTTCACCAGTTAGTATTTGTTTGAGAATTTCTAGGCTTCTCTTGTCTTTTTAAGACTCCTTATATTCGACTATAACTAATTAGAGTTAAACTGAACCGAGTGAGTTTGTAGATAAACATAACAAACCCTTTGATAACTATTTTATAGGCTTGTCATTTTAACCCGGTAATTATATTGTCACGGGTATTGCTTCTGTTGGAATCTCTGTTTCTTGGTAATGTAGTGTTGGATTTTGGACGAATAAATGATAATGGTGGTCATGTTGAAACTTATGATGTGGCAGAAGGTTCTCAACTATTTTAATAGTCTACTCTACCACCTTGAAATGATCAAATAAGTCTATGTTGCCAATTCTTTTTACCAGAAGCGCTGAACCCTGAGGGCAGCCGGTCAATGATCATTCATGTTTAAACCCGAGTATCTCATTCATCGAACTTGACTTTGAGCCGAAATTCTTATTTAGAAACGAGTTAATCTTTTAAGGTCTGTTTTAACTCATTTAGTTTCTACTTTTAGTCGAACTTGTTACTGAAAAAGACATAATATTAGAAATAATATATATAACCAAGCCCGAGCATAGTCGGGTGAATATGCACGAGCAAACACCAAGTTAGGCTCGAATTTGGACCAAACACCTTATCGACGACCCGGGTTTTGACGAGTTGAACCGGAATAATCCTCAGCTCGCGTAACAACTCTATTAATAGTCTTGCTATATGGTGCAAGTTAGGGTTTTAATTAGTTAGTACTACGCCCAAATAGACTCGATTCATAAAGATTTGTGTAAGGCTCGTTCGACAAGTTAATCGAGTGGAGATCGATTATTTGGAGCACGATTTTGAATCGAGCGAAGTATAGTTCAACTTCACTAATATTTAAAAATTCATTAAGACTCTACTTAAATACGAACTTTGCTCACTAGTCAAGTCAATTTTTAGGTGTGAAAACTACTTTAGTCTTTATCTAACTTGAAGCAGCCCATTCTTTTGCTTAACAGAACACATTGAATGTGATGTAGAAGTGGAAAATCGTGGGTTATCTATCTTATCTCTAGTTGAATTGTTAGTTGAGGCACTAATGGATGACTAAGACATTGTTGGAAAGTCAATTGTAAGACCTAGCCAATTATTTTGTGAGTGAAACATATGTGAATAATCCAAACCAATCGGTGTAATGTTAGAACGTTAACGTTCAAGTTGGAAACACTGACCAGGTTAGTTTGTTTAGGATTTGAAGTTTCAAGTCAAGAATGATGCAGAGTATTTAATCACGACATTCTTAGTATATAAATTTCCTGTCTTTTATTCATAAGCACGAGTCGATTCGATGCTGAAGCACGAGTTGAACTTACTAGCATGATAAGTCGATTTACATGTATCTCGAAATATCATTTATAAGATCGACTTCTAATAATCTTAATTTTGAAGCCGACGAATATAAATTGATTGTGCAGAAGATCTAAAGAATGAAACCTCTTATCCAAAAAGGGCACGAGGAATATGCTGAAAATTCCAAACGACAAAGCTGAGTAAGATTTTTAAAGATCTACAACACAAAATGCGGCACACATGTATATCCGAGAGATTAATTATAGATTTTGGCCCCATATGTCCTCATCAGCATAGACATGATAAATATGAAATTGGAATAAATACAAAAGTCCTCTACTAATAAAAATGATTGTACTTTATATACATCTTGCGATCATATTAAACTCGACGTTAAATGATATCCACCTAATTATATTACACCATCCGTACGTTCACAAAAGCCCGTTTACCTTGTTCATTGATATATAAACAGTTTTATAAAACGATTCAATACGATACGATATAAAGTTATATTAAATGAATAAGTGGTTAGCTCAATGCGTTTTTATATTCAAGTTGAATTTTACTTAATATGCAAATACAATCGAATTAATTCGACTTAGGGACGAATTGAAGATTTGCATGGAATGGGAAAGAGAGACAATCACCGAGAAAATGAAATGTGGAAAGAGAGACACAAGAAGCGCGGCGACATTGGTTTCAGATGACCTAGTCAACTGTCAAAGTCTTTGTAGTAGTCATTAATTACTAATTAATTAAGTAGCCAATCAAATTAGTTCTTGACTATTGAAGTTCTTAATTACCACTAAACACTTTAGTATTAGGCTCCATCCCACTCCTATCCCTATCTTCAGCCTAAATTCAAATGTTGCACCGACTTGCACCCAGTCCTTGTAAATTTCAGAAGATTCGTTTTGAGGCTAGGTTATCTTCAACGGAATTAATTCAGTTCAGTTCATTCCAGTTTAATTTAGTTCAGTTCAATTTAAATTAGTTATAATTTATATTTTATTCCAGTTCAGTTCAGCAAATTTCAATTAAAAAGTAGGCAGCCTAAATTTACTTGAACTTGTTCTTTGCAATAGGAAATTGAACCGGTTATTAACTACCAAGCCATGTGTTTACATGTAATGCTTATGGTGAAATGATAAATCAGTGTTAAACAAAGTTTAAGTCTATAAATCAATTTAACAAAATTAATTAATAAGTAATTACCAGCTGAATCAGTAGTAACCTAGTTACTTTTTTATAAAACTATTTGATAAATTAATAGCTAGAATAATTAACTAATTTGCTAAATATATATAAGACGTAGAAATAAATAATCTAACTTCTTTTAATAACTATATTTAAATAAACTAACTTATCATATAACAGCTAGACGTTCACGTAACATTCTTATTATGACAATAAGCTAATCGAACTGATAAACTAGTCATAACAGTGTCGATGTTTGCAAAACTAGTTGATAACTAATGGAGTAGTTCATAAACTAGTCTCTGTTCTCTTGATCTGAAATTTAATTACTGAACTAAAGTGTAGTATAAAATATAATTGAATTGAACTTAAGGAGTTTTCAGTTGAACTAAACTTATCAGATTCCGGCTAGACATTCAAATACCATCACAAACTTACTATATACTTACTACTAAAGCTCTGTCCTCTTCAACTGATATTGAACTGAATGGAAATGAACTAAACTAAAGTAAAGTATACACTTTGTTTTAGCAAAACTAGCTGAAAAAGTAGTTGGAATCTTGTTAGGTATTTTTTTTCAACAAGCTAACTTGATTAGCTTCTCAAACCAGCTAGCTTGTTTAAGAAGCTGTCTATTTACGTAACGAACATTTTATCTTAAAAAAAATTAATGGTAAACAGGACCATACATTATAACTACTCGTAATTAACAAAATAAAACTGTACTAAATTAAAATAGAATATAAATTATAACTTTAGAACTAAATAGTTAAATTGAACTGATCGAATGGATATGAGTTGAACTAAATGGATCTAAACATAAATAGCATTAAATTGGGTAGTGTTGAGGAAAATTTTGAATTCAAATTCTTCTTCTTAAGAGTAATTAATTATCTCTTTGTTTCCCATTCTTCTTCTTCATCTCTCTGTTTTCAAATTTCCACCATTAAAACAGAGCTTCTCAGCTCAAAAACTCACTGCACCAAACCAAAAATGGCTTCTCCATCTCTTCCCTCTTCCAACTCACTTCTCCTCCTCCTCATCTTCTTCATCCTCACCCTCACCACCACCACCACCTCCCAACAGCTCCCATTCCGGTGCACAACAACCACAACCCCAACCTGCACCTCCCTAATCTCCTACACACCCCGCAACACCACCACCCTCTCCTCCATTCAATCCCTCTTCAACATCTCCAACCACCGCACCATCCTCGGCTACAACAACCTCCCTCTCTCCACCTCCCCCAACACCTCCATCCCCCCCTCCCAAACCCTAATCCTCCCCTTCCCCTGCCGCTGCCGCAACTCCATCGGCCTCTCCAACCGCCGCCCCATCTACACCGTCGTCACCGGCGACACTCTCTTCGGCATCGCTAACGACATCTTCCCCAATTTGGTTACTTTTGAGCAGATTCAAGTGGCCAACAATATCAGTAACCCGGACCGCATCGAGGTGGGGCAGCAGCTGTGGATTCCGCTGCCGTGCAGCTGTGATGAGGTGGATGGGGAGAGAGTTGTGCATTATGGACATGTGGTGGAGGCTGGAGGGTCGGTGGCCGCGATCGGGGCGAGGTTTAATGTCAGTGTGGAGGTGATTCTGAGGGTGAATAATCTGACGAGTGCGCAGGCTATGGCGATTCAGGCCGGGGTGGTGCTTGATGTTCCGCTTAGAGGTACCGGGTGTTTCGTTGATAACTTCCTAACTTTCTTTATTTGGCGATCGGTTAGGAGCTTGCTAGTGGTAGTAATCTATGAAATTAAAGATTTTTTTATCATTGTGCTTATTAGTTATTGGTGTTCTGCTTAGGAGCCTCCTAGTAGCAATCTATAAAAAGGAGAGATAACTTATTGGGTTCGTTTCGTTAAGAAGTTCCTAGCTTTTATTTGGTGTTGCATTAGGAACTTGCTGGTAGTAATCTATAAAGGAAAGATTTTTATCACACTTATTTAAATGAGTCTGAGGGCTAGATTAGGGATTGAGCTCAAGTCGAGTTATGCCACACAGCTCAACTAGGCTGGCAACTAGTAGAAAGAAAGGAAGTAGTAGTTGAAAGTTATAGGAGTTACTAATAGAAAGAAGGGACGTAGATTGAGATTGAGTTGAGTTATAACTGATATTCAGTGAGGTGTGAGATGTCTCATTGGAGTTTTGGAATACTGAGAAATCCTTCCATCTTAGTGAAGTTTTAATATTTCTTTTTGAAGCACTATTAGAAATCTCACCCTTTCAGAAAAACCGATTTTTTTAACTGTGCTTGTAACACATCTTCCAAAACCATCAAATTTGAAAAGAGTCGGGGTGGAGGATGGAAAGGCGCTTGTGTGCTGAAAGCAGGTTTGTTTTTCGCTGTTTAAGACAATGAAAAAGTGCTCGGGTAATTTTCTAAGGGGACCTGGATATAGTTAAAAGCAAGATCTTTGGGGTGGTTTAGTTGAAATAATTAATCAAGAGCTTTGAATTGATTACTCATGGTCATGGCCTCGTGGTGCGAACGAAGTTTGTGTATTGGCATGTAGAATATTAATCATACTGAGTATATGCATATTCAATGTACACGGAGTCAACAGAGCTATAGAATCTCATAGGAGTATGATTTAAGAGAAGATCAATCTTGTCTAATCTTGGGCTTGATTTGGAATGGAATAATTGCTCAAGAAAAGTATGATAATCAAAGACACCTAACTTTTTAGATTGCCTTTTATTCAAATCTTTAGCCAACTAGAGAGCTAGAAAAACAAAAGCAGCCCCACAATATAGTACTGCAACTATCCATTACCTTGAAGGTTGGCAAATAGGAAAGATAATGGAACTTGACTTTTGATGATTTTAAAAGTTCCGAAGATAATGGATCATAATTCAAAATGATTACTGTTACAGGCAAGCATAAGCGATTTTTTTAGTTCCAAAGCTTTTTGTTTATGCTTGAGTACTTGAGCATATGGTCTTGTTTTTGGACTTCTATGCATAATTCAATTGCGGATGGATCTACTTTGACGAATTAAAAACTGAGATTGAAAGATAGTTTAGTAGGATAGTCTGCATTTTGATATATCTGTCCTTACTAGTATTTTGTAATATAGAGTAAAGAACAACAAATATTTCAAGTAGCTCTTTTATTGGAAAATAAAGTTGGTATATGTGATCATACTTCAAGTCTTCAACAATAGGTGTTATTAAAGTATGTGGAAAGGCTTGTAAGTTCTTAGAATAAGCTGAGTTATTTCATTCATTTAAATGGCCTTGAATGTTTGATATTAGTCCAAAGCATGATGGTTGATTGTCTTTATGTGCCCATCCGGGTTCCGGTTAAGTTCAAATAGCATTTCCCTCTTTCACGTTCTGACTTTAACCTGTTGTATCCTTTCCAACAGCTTGTACATCTATGATAAGCAATACCTCACTGGACTACCCTTTACTTGTTCCGAACAATACATATGTCTTCACTGCGAGAAATTGTGTAAGGTGTAGGTGTGATGCTACATTGAGTTCGGGGTAAGTTGTCCAATTCTCCAGTATACGGTTCTCATCTTAAATTAACTTCTTTATAAACTTTATTTTTGTTGTTTTCTGCTATCTCATATCCTTTTTTCTTGCATTGTCAGGTTACACTGCGAACCCTTCCAGTTCAATTCATCATGTCATCCTGCACAATGTGCTGGTTCGGACTTGTTTCTCGGAAATACCACATCAGGTTGTGGCCCCACCTGTGCCTATGCTGGTTTTAACCAAACATCTATCATGACAACAGTAGCTCCGGATGCAACTTGTCCTGGTAGGTGCTTCATGGATGTACCTTTGTTGTTGTGGCTCACAAATAACTCTGATACTCTCATCAGTTTCTGAAATTCACATCTCTTCTTAACTACAACATAAAACTAACTGACAACGTCTCTTACTCTTCCTGCAGCTCCTAACGGTAATGGATCATCTGGAATCAAACTGTCGCATTCGAGCATCCTTCTCATTGCCATCCATATGATGTTGCTTTGTATTTCTCTTCTTAAGTGAGGTTGCTCTACGGCTATAGAGACTTATCGTTGCTGTTGTTGTACGTAGTTTGTTGAGCTTGTATGTATATGTGTACTTGGACCTATTCTCTTTTAGAAAGACACTCAGGAAATTGTAATTCTTGTATGAGGAAATTTTCTTTCTTCTCCAATCTACATCACTTCTGTTCCACTTCATTAACTTACATATCACAGGATATTTTCTGTATTTCATTTGACGACTGAGCCTACATTTCTTTCACGCGTTATCTGCTCATATTATCAGGAGTCTTTTGCTCAAAATTTAAAATTTCTGTTGGCTAGCTCTTAACTTATGTTCAATCAGGCAGCAAAATTATATCATTTCCTAGCCTTTTTGCTGCAGTCCTTAGATTCCTATTGGACATCTACATTTTTCTATTGATACTCTATTTATGTATTGTAAAGTTGTTAGCTTACTGTATGATAAAAGTTACACATATCCAGGGCAGAAAGTTCCAAAAAAACTTGAATTTCTCTGCTAAAACAATGAGGCCAGCTCAGGCTCAGACATTTACCTGGGAAGTTCAGTTCATCCAAAGTTTATTGTAGAGGGAACTTTCTCTGGCATTACTGTAAAAAAAAAAAAAAAACTCAGAACCGTTGGTTTCGAATTCAAATGAGAGCACTTGCAGATTTAGCCTTTCTTTTACTGCTCTTACCGCTAACTTTCTGTTTTGCTGAGTCAGTTAAGTGCAGCTCCAGTGGCAAGACATGTGGTGCAGTTGTGGACTACATCCCACGCAACGCCACCACGTTTTTGGATGTCAAGAACCTCTTTGACGTCTCCAGTTTAGTCGCCCTTCGTGGCGCCAACAATCTCCCACTCACCTATCAGCGCAATTCCACCCTGGCAGCCAATGAGAAGATTTTAATCCCTTTCCGATGTGCCTGCAACAACGGGACAGGATTATCTGACAGGCAGCCGATGTACAAGGTGGCTGCAAATGACAGCCTATATGGTATTGCAGCAGAGGTGTTTGCTGGCCTGGTGACATACCAAGAAATCCAGGAAGCCAATAATATATCTGATCCTAGCTCGATCAAGTTGGGCCAGATGCTGTGGATCCCACTCCCATGCAGCTGCGATGATGTGGAGGGGCAGGATGTTGTGCATTACGGACATGTGGTAGCTCCGGGGACTACATTGGGAGGCATTGCCCAGCAGTATAATGTTTCTCAGAATACTCTGTTGGCATTCAACAATTTCGCCAACGCCTCGGACCTAAAGGCTGGAGCTGTTCTTGATGTTCCTTTAAGAGGTATTCCGAACACAAATTGTATCTGCGTTTTCAATATGTTACTCTTCCATGATCAAATTTCCTGTAGATAGACCTTGAAATTGAAGTAACGTGCTCTATTAATCAAGGAAACAGTTGAATGAGTGAAAGATATGTACTGTCTGAGAGTTGCTGATATTGTCTTGTTTGGTGGGAGCAGTTTGTACATCAATGGTAAGCAACGCCTCACTCGACTACCCTTTGCTTCTTCCAAGCGATACATACACACGCACTGCCACCGACTGCATAATATGCAACTGCAGCGCCGCTAATAACTGGGTGTAAGAAACCAATCAAATTCAACAGCTTTCAGCAAACAAATAGTACTAATGTTTCGAACATTTTCCTTGGCCATTTGAGCTGTGCTACTTCTATCCTATCCAGGTTGCAATGCAGACCATCGCCTGCAAACACATCATGCTCACCCATCCGGTGCGTGGGAGAAGAAGACAACTTATACATAGGAGACACAACCTCATCAGGTTGCAATCATACAACCTGTGCCTACGCAGGTTACACTGAGAACCGCCTTCTCACAACCATAGCTCTGGACTCGACTTGCCCTGGTGCATATCTATTCTATTTTTCCGATTGTGAAATGTTTGCTTCGTGCAGCTATGTTACAACTGCAAACCGGGACTGACAAACAATCTTTTCTCGTGTTGGCTACAGCTTCGTCGACTGATTCGCCTGAGAGCAGCTCGGGTGCACCGGAGTTGAAGTTCCTCCTGGTTTATATCTATGAAGTGGTGTTTTGTTTTGTGGTTTTGTGGTGTATATGACTCTTTTCAAGTCACAATTACTGCGAGAAAAGACTGATGACTAGAGTGGTTTCCTACTCTCTTTGCCTTTGTTTAATATACATGAATAAGTACATTACTTGACCAAATTTGTTAGTGTCAACTGCCAATTTATGTGTGGGCAGTAACCCTTTTATATACGATAAAAATAAAAACTGTGTAATATTTTGTTCGAGAGGATAAATTCAACTCTAAAACTTAGACCTTGTTTGTTATACTGTTGGAGCGGTTATCTCCCACTTAAATCGAACAATTTATACATAAAAAAATTTAATTTCAATTAAAAAAGCCACTAAAATTCTATACCAATCCGTCCCTAAATATCATCGTCCAAAATGAATAATGGATTATACTAATGGATAGACAAAAGGGAGTGGGTGAAAGGATTAAGAGTTGTAACTAGTCTTAAATTATTAAACTAATTATTCTAATTACTAATCAATAATCTCTTACATTCATGCATATAATGTAAAATCTATCTTTACTATTTCTTCTGAACTGTGTGCGGGTGCACTTTACATGGACAATGTTTAGTTTCGTAATCGATCTTCAATTCATACACATCATTTATATCGTTTTCCCGGTATAAATATCAGTCAAAACTTTAAGTTAGTTATGCATTTAGATTACTTATAAACTAATAATTTTAACTCTTACTTCTATATTTTCGTAAAATTATAAAAAGAGGTTGCACCCCGCTTATATGATTAACATTAATCTCTATAAAATATTCGATACAGTCATACACAAATGTAATCTATTCACAACTACATACTACTTCTAAGTTCTTATAACAATTCTTTGAGTGTAGAATTATAAATGTTCCTCAGTTTAAAAAATGCTACAATATCTCACTTTAATACTTTTCTTCATACACAAGATACAGTTTCACTTAACAAGCTAAATATGCATATGAGCTCGGCTTCTATAAAGGAAATAAATTTTCCTACACAATTCTATAAAGATATAGTATATACCAATTTATCTTATAACACACATTAATAATTAATGAAATCATCGAACTTATTAATTAAAATGTATATATTATTAACGAAATATATAACTTATAATATCGTATCTCAGTAGACTTGTTCGTATTTTTGCTTTGTCTGGAATAAACACAGAGGCATAAACCTCGGGCCTTCCATAACTGTATCTGACGAGTGACGAACAAGAAAACCGAAGACAGTTCATTTCTTCTTCACTTTTCTCCACAAATTCTTGTTAACCGTCTCGAACTGTCATCTACCACTATTGTACGTTTCCTTTCTTGTTCTTTCTCTCTTTCTTGATGCCATTTTTCATGTATGGATAACTGAGTTTGATGGCTAAAACACTTGTTTTAATCACTGTGCAGTTGAGTTTCACTTCATTTAGCAATAAAGTTTGTATCTTTACTGCAAAGGGTTTACTTTTTCGGTGAAAAATGGTGGCTGCACAGCTCAATTGTGGCGGTACGGTGGTTTCTGGCGGTTTATTGAACAGTAGGAGTAGCAAATGGCGGTTTTCTTGTCCAAATTTAGTTGGGTTTCGTGGTTTTCTTGGAAGAGGCAGGGAATTTGGTGTAGGGAGATGCTCTGTGTCATTGGACAGGGGAAAGGGGGTGTGCAATTATCCGGTTGTTCGTCGGAGGAAGAGTGTGTTTTCGAGGTTCAGTAATCGGGAGGGTTCGGAGTGTGACTTGCAAGCTCATGATTTGGAGGAGACATCTGGTAGTAAAGAGGAGTATGTGCACTTTTTCTTGATTGTACTTGTTTGCATTTGGTTTTATTTATATCTTGAGTAGTTGATAGTAGTAGTATGAATGTTAGGAAAGTAAGGAGGAAATTTAGTTGAAAGGTTTCGAGTTTAATGTTTAGCATAGTAAGGAGGAAATTAAGTTGAAAAGTTTCGAGTTTATATTTACTGAGGTGAAGATATGGAACAAATCAAACAAGAAGGGAAATGTGTCGTAGGCTACGTGTCTGTCATTCTATTCGATGTAGTAATATTGAAGATAGAGACGTTATAGAACTATGGAGTAGAGCCTTCCAACTTGATTCTTAGAGTTGAAATCCGTATGCCGGTTCTGTTTTCATCTTGTGTGAAAGACGTTACAGTCGAACTATTCATTCTTCTACTTATTGTTGAGCTAATTCATGCCTTACTTTACCTTGTTGCTTTCATTCGACTGTTCTTTTAGTCGAACTAGCTTCCCTTTCTATGATTGCTAGGGTTTTAGGACCCTCCTTTGTCTCCTCACTTGTTGAGAGAGGATCAGTTACAATTATAAGTCCATGGAACTTGCTCCTCGTGATGCAGAATCATTGTGCTGTGCATGATGTATGTGTTTGTAGCTATACAATGTAGCAGTACCAATTTTGAGTGACACAACTGAGAATAGCTTCTGTGACACTTTTCTTGAAGAAAATCAATTCGTTGCTCAATCATCTTTATTTTCAGAGAGGTGAATGGGACCATTGCTTCTCAGACCTATGAAGTAAAACCGAGTGAAGTTCCTCACAGTGTGTCTCAATCAAAAAATGCCAAGCATGAGCTCATTATGCTGTCGTTGCCTGCACTTGGTGGACTAGCAATTGAACCTATGGTGCAACTGATGGAGACCGCTTTTATTGGCCGTTTGGGTATGGTTGATGTTTTGTTTATGTATTTGATTCATTATATCCTACATACATGTTTTTATTTTCACATCATTTTCAGCTTAACATTTAACTTTGTACCACATATACAATTGTTGATATAATCTTCAATGCAAGAGTTGAGCTCAAAGTCATTTTGTTTCTCCTTTCACCCGAAGATATATCTTTGTTTCGCAGGTTCTGTGGAGTTGGCTTTTGCCAGTGTCTCCATATCACTATTCAACGTTATATCAAAGCTTTTCAACATCCCACTCCTGAGTGTTGCGACTTCGTTTGTAGCTGAAGATATTGCGAAGAATGCAGGCACTCATTCCACATCAGGTGCTTAGAACTTTGGAGTACCATGAATACCTTCATTCTTTTATTTTCCTTTTTTTCTTCTTCTTTTTGTTTGATTGATTGAAAGAGTCATAGTAGACGTCCACTTAGATGTTTATTTCGTTTGGGATACAGTGCTTTCTAGAAGAACTTAACATAACAAGTCTTTCTATGATGCAACAGAAAGAATGCAGCTATCGTCAGTGTCCACAGCATTGCTGTTAGCTGTTGTTATTGGCATCTTTGAAGCTATGGCGCTCTCTTTGGGATCTGGACCTCTGCTTAGTTTAATGGGCATATCGCCGGTACGTGATGCAGATAGCTTAGTTAAAATAGGTTTCCCTAGTGCCCATGGCTGCTTTTTGTTGAGTTATCTATATTGGCTGATGTTTTTTTCAAAAGCTATCTGGCAGTGTACATCTTATAGCACATTTATTATTTAGCTAGATAGCAAACTTTTTTGGCCTCAAAGACCTGTTTGATCTCTTACGTAAAACATGGCCAGTGTGATATACACGCATTTTTCTTTCGTTGATTAATAGCTGAGGGTATTCTGGAAAAGATTATGTTGACTATCTTAATTTCATATGAAATCGATTCAAACCAAATTCTCATTTTTTCAGCCATCTTAGCTCTTTGTGGATTTTTGTATTTTAATGTATTTTTGTTTATGTAGGCTTCTCCCATGCGTGCTCCTGCTCAAAAGTTTCTTCTTTTAAGAGCTCTTGGTGCTCCTGCAAATGTTGTTTCTTTGGCCCTTCAAGGAATTTTCCGTGGTTTCAAGGATACGAAGACCCCTGTATTTTGCTTAGGCAAGTTATGTACTACCTAGATTTTGGCTTTCTATCGTACTCTCTCTGTCCTGGGAAACTCCACATATTCCTTATTTGTATGTCCCAATGGAAATGCCCACATCATCCTTTTAAAGTTTTATCTCCACTGTACTTGGTCATTATCGTTATATCCCAGACATATTTACCTGCTATCCATTTCTTACTGATTCTTATTCAAATAATAATAGTCCACTACTTACACTTCTTTATTCATTCTTTATCCAAATTAGTACCCAACTTAAAACTTATATCCTTTGACCATATTACTAATATTTGTGCCCTAAAGTAGGTGGAAGTATCATAATGATTGTTGTTCAAATCAAATGGAGCATTTTGATGGTACTCTAACTTGGCATAGATTTCTGCATGCAGGTTTTGGAAATTTTACTGCTATACTTCTTTTTCCCTTCTTCATGCACTATTGTGGTCTGGGCGTTTATGGAGCTGCTATTTCTACGGTTATATCACAGTATGTGACATCTACCAAATTGTCCAACGTATCTTGTTAATTGTGGCTCTTACATTTTTTAATTGACACGTTCTTATCCAGATTCATAGTCACCATTTCAATGATCTGGAATCTGAATAAGAGGGCTGTTCTAATGCCTCCAAAACTCGGAGAGCTGCAGTTTGGTGGTTATGTCAAATCAGGTAGTCAGATTGGTTCCATTAAAAATCTCTTTCTGCCGATTCTTTTCTGATGATAGTTTCCTTAATTATATGTACTTATGGTATTGTCAGGTGGTTTTCTTATTGGCAGAACTCTCTCTGTTCTCATGACTACGACACTAGCTACATCCCTGGCTGCACGCCAGGGACCTATAGCAATGGCTGCTCATCAGATATGCATGCAAGTTTGGCTCTCTGTCTCACTTCTCACTGATGCACTTGCTGCATCTGCTCAGGTTACTCTCTTTTTTCTCCAGGTCTAATTTTGTCAATGAGCCATTTACGTTTCCTTGTTCAACCTTTCAAACACTCAAACTTCATGATCCATTCTAGAAATCAGCCAGCCTTAGTTTGATTGGTAGATTGAAACCTATACTTGCAAATGTACTTGATCATCGGCAAACAGGATTCACCTCCACCTCTAATATTTTTCAGGATCTATTTTCTTTTATGTGGGATTCAACTTCTGTTCATAGAAGAAGCCCCTGGTATGGAATATCAGAGGTGTTGGATTATTACCGGCTTGCCTTGGTGAAGCTAGGGGTAGATTTAAGGGAGGGCTTTGGAATTTGTAGTGATGGTGCTGGTCCAATCGATGAATGATCTGGGTATTTATAGGTTTCAAGTTAACATAACCCCATTGAAATAGTCCTCGATTCAACAGTGTAGCGTTGAGATATGTTGTTCAGGAAGTATGCATCTAAAGTGTGGATGCATGGACAATCCATATCATACTACAAATCACTTTTATTTCTCAGGCTATCGTCCTTGAACTTTTGCTTGGTTTGTGCGAATGTATGAGGAATGCTAGTGTAAATGTGCTTAGAGACATGCACACACATCCCATATTGCCAATGCATGTTTAGTAAATTCAGCACAATGATTTTTGCATAACTGTTATGTATTACCTTATTTGGGGCTGCTCTCCCTCAGTTGCATAATAAGTGCTTCGCAAACTTCTCAGGCCTTGATTTCCGGCTATATATCAAAAGAAGACTATAGAACGGTGAATGATATTGCTCGATTTGTTATAAAGGTATTTGCTACTATTACTTATTTGGGCTTGAATATATCCTCCTTGTCCATTTCAGATCAAATTTGTTTACCAAAAAAATCAGTATTTCTTGCTCATTTCCCTGCTGTATGGTTTTCCAGATAGGTATTGTGACTGGTGTCTCTTTAGCCGTGGTTCTGGCTCTTTCTTTTAGTTCATTGGCCCCTTTATTCACGAAGGATGCAGAAGTCCTACACATTGTTAGATCTGGTCTTCTGGTCAGCCTACACATCATAACTTTTTTTCTCTATTTTTTTTCTTGCTGTCGATTTATGTGTTATTGTGGATGAGAGACTCCTATTTGAATTGTGTTTGAATGCTGCAGTTTGTCAGCCTGAGCCAACCTTTAAATGCTTTAGCTTTTATCTCCGATGGACTACATTACGGTGTTTCAGATTTTCCTTATGCTGCTCGTGCAACGGTGAGTTTATGAGTTGCTCTATTAGTTCATCATGAATCACCTCGTTGCAATAATTTATTTTGATGGTTTTTGAGATGTAGATGCTGGTTAGTGCAATATCCTCTGTCTTTTTGCTGTATGCTACTCCTGTCTTTGGTCTTCCTGGCGTTTGGGCAGGCTTGGCTCTCTTCATGGGACTTAGAATGGTGGCTGGAATCGTCAGGTGAATTAGACTATTCAACATTTTTATTTATTTTTGTCTTATTATTGGGCTTGTTTTCTGTTGAGGTTAGGAATAGTCAGTTGAAAACTAGTTAGAGTTTTTGTGTTGGCATCGGCATCCTTTACTTAACACATTATGCGATTTCTAGTGAAATTAAGTTGATTCTAATTCAGCAAAAATTATGGTCAGCTAGTTACAAAATAGAAGTGCATAAACTGACATTTTCTCTACAATTTCCTGCTTGCTAGGTTTTTGGATGCCAAGGGCCCTTGGTGGTTCTTGCACAGGGCTGATAAAGTAGCCAAGGTTAGAAAGTAACCATATTATATTTTATACAGTTTCTGCTATTCACTGCTGTCGACTTAGTGTAGCAAATCATAAGAAATAGGAATCCACATATCAATAAATAAATTTGACACTAATTTCTTTTTAGTTACACCATTTTGTTTAACTTTCAGTTAGCTGTCGAAGGAGCTGGTATGTGAAGGATCTCGATTCATTTGTGCACCACAAGCAATTCATGGGGCCACCATAGCGACTTGCCTGATATACTGTAGGCTGTAAATATTTTTTAACCTTGTTCATTAGTTCATTAGTAGCTCTGCAGCTGTGTAGATTCATGAAACTTCACAATTTATATGGTAAAGTTTTAGTTCAGCCTGATGTTTTGCCTTATCTACATAATCTGGATCAAAAGGGTAAGAAATAACATAAACAATACTGGCTGTTTACCTCTAGAGTAGGAAAAAATTGGAAACACGGGCAAACTGTTGGCCAAGAATCTGCTGATTGTTCTGATTCACAACGGTAGGAAAGAGTTTCACAATTACACATAGTCCATTGGTCCATAGGGCTCAAACCATTCTTTAAGAAGTCCACTTTTCCTTTTTGGTTTCCACCCCATATCCTTGCACAACTGGTCATTGTACCATATCTGAAGTCCAGCCAAGCATGATCTGTCGTTGTTTGGACCCAACGACTTGTTACGGTGATCATCCCACTGTGAAACATTCTTTTCCATTTCTGTTATACTTGGTAGCTTGAAATTTCCATCAAGAAGCTCTGCTAACCATCGGCATGTCATCTCTGAGGTGAATATGTTTGCAACGCTTTCTGAAACCCCCATAAAAGCTAGTTGTGGAATGCGCGGATGAATGCATTCTCTGTCAAATTACAGATTTAATGCATTAATTCTTGGTAGAAAGCCTTTTGCTCATGTCATAAATTTTTTCACGGTATTTATGTCTACTTAGCTTCTTAGATATGCCATTTCGAATGGTTTCCTCTTTAGTTTGAAGTTATGGTGTGAATGTAGATTTTTTTGTGAAATCTGACAGATGAGTTGCTCTGACCTGTAAAGTGGAAGTTTGTCCATCAGGTTTCGGAAAGTTGGGGAACTGAAATTAGCTTTCAGCTTGTCAGCGGCCCTGAAACCTGTAGCAAGTATCAGTAGATCAATCTTTAGAGGTTCAGTTTCGCCATCTATGGAAACACCATCGTCTGAAAAGCTGAAGCGTTGTGCCTTTTTAAGTACAATGCTTCCTTCCTCAACCTGATTGAAGAAACCCTCAGGTACAGTTGGGACTGAACATGATTTTATTTCTTTCGAAAAGCTATGTTTTGGCACCAACCCATGCTTAGCAAGCTTCAGCTTCTTCCTTATGTGGCTCTCCACGAATTTTGATATTGCCCATCTCTATCAAAGTTGAGAAGTTAAGCAGTAGAGTTGTGTGTGATTTAGAGGTGCTTAGATAGAGCTTTTGCAGTAGTTGATGCTTAGCTTAGAGAAGTAGATAAAGAACTTGTCAGAGTTTTCAAGGACTAGAAAATGAAGACAGCTGCTTTATACTGAGAGCAATCGTGTTTATTGTTTTTGTCAAAATTTTTAATACACACAATTGCTCTCGATGTAACAAAAGTTGCTATCGATTGAAAATCACCTGAGAGAGAAGTTTTGTGAACACCAAGATAAGTCAGTTTTCTTGAATTAAGCTAGAGAGAGGCCTTATAACACTTACCAGGGGCGAAAGGAACGTAGCAAGGAGGTTTAGAAGAGGACCTTCACCAGGCTTATGGAGTAACAACTCAGAGAACCGATTTAGGTACAGATACCCTAGTGAAACTCCCCATGGCGAGAAATCGGGTATGTTCCAATGCTCTGTCCTGTATAACAGAGTACATGGTTTCTTCATGCCTGCAAAATCCTTCAAGATATAAGTTAACTTCATATAGGGTACTTTTCTTTTTTCTAGTATTCAATCTTACCATTAACCACTGAGCATTCCATTGTTATATCCATTCCCGATTTCTGAAAACCGACAACAGCTACCCGCTTCCCTTTAACAGTATTAACCGCATTTTCATGATCCATGGCAGAGTATTCCATGGAGTGCATCACCTTCCCCTGGAACGCTTCAGGACCCTTACCCGGAGGAAACTCTGGTATGTTAGGATAATCACTATACATTCCGGCACACACAATCACAAAATCGACTCGATAAACCTGCATTTCCACAAACTTCAAATCATAAAAACTGCATTCGTCAGTTACAGTTACACGTTTCTTGATTCCGGGCTGACCTTCGTGTCTAGGCTTCGAGTGTCTTGAACGGTAACGTCCCATTTCCCTTCCTGCTGCCCGAACGCTTCCCCCGTCCCTCCCCACAGCTTCCACTGCTCCATTTCCGCCTCAGACGGACCGTCATAGTCGAGGCTGACGACTCTATGATTGAGGTGGATGTGGCTGAGCAGATTAAAGTTCCCGGCATACAAATGCAGATACTCAAGAACTTGTTTCTGGGCAGGAAAAACTTGAGAGTCAGTAGGCCATGGAAAATCTGAGAACTGGTAGAGCGGGTGTGGTGTCTGGAGCTTAGTGGACTGTATGGTTTTGGTCCATACACCACCAATTTGGTCTCTTAGATCGAAAACAATGGGGTTGAATCCCTTTGAGAGGATGTATTTACAGGCAAGTAAGCCACTAATTCCAGCTCCAACAATGGCAACTTTCTTTGTCTTCTCCATTCTTGATGCAAAGTTGTTGATATTTTTGTGGGTGTTTTATAGTGTATTATTCCTTATTTCTTGTCTGTAATGGGCCAATGTGCCAGTTGATATATCATATGTTCACATGTTTTTTGCATATTGTCCATGGAAATAAAAAATCTTTGGGATTGGGTTTCTACCAAAGTATTCTACTACTACTACTACTACTACTACTACTACTACTACTCTCTCTCTCTCTCTCTCTCTCTCACACACACACACTCATTTTTTGTGATTGGTCGTGTTTGACGAAATTAATATAACTGAAATAGTTTCACACCTATTTATAAGTTCGAGTTTGTAGATGAGATTAAATTATGTTAAATCGTCTCTAACGTAAGGCAAATAATTTAGAAGATTAGGTTTTAGTCTTGTAACGGGGGAGAGTTCTGGATTTAAGGGTCGGGATCAATATTACATATATTCATATCTTAAGGTTGATAAACTACTGAGTAATTACTCCTTCCGTTCCGATTTGAAATTCTCACGGGACCGGACACAAATTTTAAGAAAAAATTGATAGTAGAAAAGAAGTTAATAAATTATGAATGTTATTGGATAATATAGGGAAAATAGTAAATAAAGTATGATCTATAATGTATAAAGTAGAAGAAATATTTTTTTATTTAATAAAGTGAAACTTTCAAATTGAAATAATTTAAAATGAAAAACGGGACTTTTTATTTCGATAATATTCCATTTTCGAATCGTTTAAGTATTGCTGGTGATTGATCGAAATATGAGCAACGTATAACACGATGTAGACTCATGCCTGTTCACTATCTTGGTACAAATTAACGATTTACTTTGCATACTCATTTTATTTAATACTTTCCTGTTTCCCTGGTACTAAGTACTGTATAATGCAAGTCTACCTTATTAATTATTCGATTTGACGTATTAAGATTCAAAGGTCAAACTTGACTCGCTAAAGAAGAAAATACAAATTGAAAATGTCAACATTTACCTAACAAACTCAGCTAATCGTTATTTTATACCAATCTTGAATTGTGATTAGTTATTCGAGCTCAAGTACGCGAGCAAAACTCCGTTAAACTTAAATACAAATCGTATCATAAACAATTGTTAGTCGATGAGCTGTATATTCGTATTGTACTAATAAGTTCCTTGTTGCAATATTAAAACGCGCCAACTTCACCGGTGACCTATCTAACCTAGAGACCGAAACAAACCCCCCCGGAAATGACCCGAAATATTTATTAAGAAAAAATAAAACATTGAATTGAACTGGTAATAAGCACATGCAAAATATGCTCACGTATAGTACCTAACTTACCCTCAAAGTCAAGTTAACCTATAAATACACCAATTTCTTTTAACTCAAACATCAAACACTCATCATATACAAAACCTCATATCATTTCCAAAAATGGCCTCAGTTTCTTCACATGTTCTCCGATTCGAACCTATCCCGAAAATGAACCTGAATCAAACCACTAAGAGTCGTCGTGCTAGTACCACGGTGTGCGCGAGGAACAGGAGGCTCGTGGACGAGAGCTTGATTGTTCTTCGTAAAAGAATCCACGAAATGAAGATGGTTGAGAGGAAGTACGAGCCTCCTATGGAATGGATGGATTGGGAGAAAGAGATGTATACAATTTATGATTCGATCATATGTGATGCAATGGGACTCTTGCAATCTTACATGCTAGACACTAGACCAAGTTTGGCTCTTGGCATGATGGCTCTTGTTGCATTGAGTGTTCCATTTTCTACATGTGTTGTCATGTTCAAATTGTTGGATATAGCCAAAAGATTAGTGTTGTAACTTGTAAGGTTAATAGGTGCTTGTTTTTGCATGTTTGTTTGACATGTAATTGGTTATTTGGTAAGTTGGCCTTGTTATAATGTGTAGAAGATTCATTCTATAACTAGCTATTCTTTTTCTTTTTTCAGAATGTAACTAGCTATTCTGGTTGGCCTTGTTCAATGTACAAAGTTAAAATCTCCGAAATGTCAAATGAGACATTTTTTCGACAATTTAGGGAATTTTCTTTTTTTTTTTTTTTTTTGTGTATGTAGATCTCTATGAATACTTCTTCCATTGCAATAACAGTACTAAATAGTCAGATCCTTCATTATTCATAGTTGTCGCAATATTGTTTACTTGAAGCGTAGCTCTCGGAGCAACATTGGTTCGAGTCTGTTGATACTGCATTGTCTGATTAAGTGAAGATGGAGTTGTTTACTAAAACTCTAGTACTTTGTAGCAATGCTGATCTTACTTGGTGGACTCTGTTTCCAGCATCCTGTTTTGCTTGGTAACTAGTTTTTGCTTTAACATGTCGAATGAATGACATTCGTAAGGGCTTGAAATGTTAGGAGCTGTCTGCAGTTCTCAATTGTTTCTGCAGATGATGGTTAAGATTTGTTATGGTAAGCTGTTTCCACTTTCCACACACTTTCAATTAATGGTTTTTCAGATGAAGAGAACTGAAACTTACACTACGCATCACATGCTTCTTGAACTACATAAATACAACAAATTCTCATGCTAGCATTAGCTGCAGCTGTAACTAGATTGCTAGAGTAATCTACACTCACTAAACCGATCTTTAAATTCCCACTTCTAGTCTGAGTGTTCCTTCCAGCAGATCAGCATATATACGCACTGACGGAGTATGTACAATCTTGCTCTTTTCTCCTTCAAATCCTTGAGCCCTGGCAGTGAAACTCTCCCCTTATGTTGCCTGGATGACATCGACCTTTCCATCGGTGTAAACTCTTCCCGTTCTCTTTACCTGAAAGTAATTTCCGACTTGTGGGGAACTTCCTAACCTTTTTTTGGCTGTAAGTTCAGTGGGATTTACTATGTTTCAGTTACCTGGAGTTGGCTTTATGCGGTGGAAGCTAAAGGAGCACCTGTGGCAGTGAATAAGTTCTTTTTCAGGTGTTCACTTACACCTGATTTCCTGGAATTTAGCCTGCTTTACTGTTTGTATTCTAGTTCTTTAAATTGAAATTTCTTAATTAAGCCACACCAGTTCACCTATTCTTTGACTGAAACAACTCGGCTTACCACACAACGGAATCCAGGTGGTTGTTGGACATGGTTTTCAGTGCAGGTGCCCATAAATTTCCATTGCCAACTAAAAAGTGCAAGCGTAATTATGTCGATTCTGTTAGAAGTTAGCTAACATTGAGCCAAAAATGCCCATGCCTGCATATTTATGGCAGTATTATGAGGGTCATGACAACATTTCAGAACTTCAGAAACTTCAGTTTGTGTGTCTGCATCTGTTGATTTAGTTGTCTTGTTGGCATGTAAGGGAAGAATTTATGAGTTAGGATCGTCCTGACAACATTTCGTTCATTCGCATCTAGTATTATGCATCAACTTATACACATTGGTGATTTCGCAGTGCCAGAAATCGAACAAGGCTTGACGTGCAGAGTGGAAGTTTGTCCATCAGGTTTCGAAAAGATGGGGGAACTGAAATTAGCTTTCAGCCTGTAAGCAGCCTAGCAAGAATCGGTAGATCTATTTGTAGATGTTCAGTCTTGCCATCTAGAGAAACACAGTCTTCTGAAAAGCTGAATCTATGTATCTTTTTAAGTGCAACGCTTCCTTCCTCAATCCGATTGAAGAAACCCCCTCAGGTACGGATAACGGATGGGACTGGACATGATTTTATTTAAGCGATAGCTATCAATATAACAAAAGTTGCACTCAGTTCAACACCACCGTAGAGAATAGAAGCTAGAAGTCAGTCCACACAAGCTTGCCATGTTCAGTTTCTAGCTCTTGTTTTGGTCTATGATCACCAACTCACCATGATCAGCCCTTTTTCCCGACTTAAGAGTGCCTGCTAGCCCCTCCTGATAAGACTTACTAGGGGCGAAAGGAGCGTAGCAAGGAGGTTTAGGAGAAGACCTTCACCAGGCTTATGAAGTAATAGCTCAGAGAATCGATTTTGGTTCGGATACCCTATTGGAACTCCCAATGGCGAAATCGGATATGCTCCAATGCTCTGCCCTGTACAACAGAGTATTCCATGGAGTGCATAACCTATCCCTGGAACGCTTCAGGTCCCTTCCCCAGTGGAAATTCGGGTATTATTAGGATAATCGCTATGCATTCCAGAACACGCTATCAATAAATGGAGTCGATAAGCCTGCAGTTCCATCATCACAAAATGGTTTCGATTTCGGTTATGTTTATTATTTAAATAGTTACGGTTATGATTTTTAACCAACCATTCCCACCCCTAATTCCATATAATGTTGGAGTATGTATGTAATGATCTCATATTTCACGAAGATAGTCACTCGAGTTGAAAATTACAAAATTAATGAATGTATAAAATTATAGGGGATACGGACGGATTTCAAATTAAATACTATATACATTTTGCGGAACATTAAAACGTGGTCAACTAATGGTGACCTAACCATGAGGCCAAAAACAAAACAGTTGGAAATGCACAAAATTAATTAAGAGTTTAAGAATTAATATACCCAATATTGAATTGAAATTGTATCAACTAATAAGAAACAAGCCAAATGTAGATGAAGATGTTTGAGAGGAACTACCAGCCTCCTATAGAATGGATGTCAAAAGAGTGTCCTGAGATATTTTAAAATTGACTAAAATATATAGAATAAATTAAACAATGTTCAATATAAAATTTGAGTAAGTTTTCAATAAAACAATATACTCCCTCCGTTTAAATTTTATTTTTCCACATTTCATTTTAGTCCGTCACAAATTCATCTCCTCCTCCATTAAATAGAATATGTATATTTTATACTTAAACTCTATCGCTTCTACTTTATTTAATTTTTCTCTATTTTATCATCATCTCTACTACTTTATTCATTTTTATTTAAAATTTTGTGTCCCGATCTGCAAAAAGATGAATTCTGAATTGAAGGAGTACAAAATCTATCACTTTAAATATAAAACAGTGCAGTTGTTATTTGAGATAAATTTACATAGTATTAATTGTTTATAATATACTTTTATTTATATTTTTAACTCCCTATTGGTACTATAATACTAAATATTTATATTTTTAACTCTTTATTATTATTATAATATTAATTTAGGCCCTTAAAAGATTGAGATCTTATACGAATGAATATATCCCACGGACTTAAGATCGATCTCGAATGAATTGAGAGAAAGAGATCTACACAATTTATGATATGTGATGCAATGGGCTCTTACAGGCATATATGCCAGAAATTAGGCCTCTAGTCATGATGATTTTAGTTTCACTGAGTGTTCCATTTTATGCATGTGTTAATGTTTAAATTGTTAGAAATTGATGATGAATTAGGATTACATGTATAATATTAATACTATATTATGTTGGATTAGAGCTACATGTTTAATACTATATTGTATACTTCAAGTATGGGTGTTCCCAGCAAGAAAAAACATTGAAGTAAGCAAAGTAGAGATGAAAAGGTATACAATAAGCTATCAGTGTGGCTAAACTTACATGATCTTCCCATCGGTCTTACCTATTGAAAATGTGTGATTATTTAGACAGATAATATAAAATTCGAATTTGTTTCGTTATTTTATTAAAATGATTCTCTTTTCTTTTCAATTATATGTGTAAATTTGTTATTATACAAAGAAAGAGAAATAATGTACATATGTTATCTGAACACGAAAAAATAAAAAGTAACATGTAAGAATCTAAACACCAAAACATAAAAAGTAACATGTAATAAGTACAAACACATCTCAATATAGAAAAAAATCTTAAAATATATATTTAAAAATCGAAGAATACGTTGAATGAATGATAAGTCGGTGTGTAACCCGTACACTTTTGTGAAATAAAAAATCGCATCTAGTTTTACTTTTACTATATTTCTTCACATTATAAATATGACTAAGCCCATATAGTTCGTGACTCAAATGAAATTGGCGAATTAAGGGGTATCTAATTCTCATTGAAGCCTGGGATAAAATTAAGTTCGTGAAATGGCGAACAGGTCGAGATATGAAAATCGAACCATGCGAATTATCTGATCTCTCTGTCACTTTACCCTTTTCCGGTTGCCGCTACATTTTCCGATACACACATTCAAGAAAAATGGCATCTTTTTCCGGTTTCAACTCAATCCATACTGGGTTGAATCATCAGGTAACTTTTTCTTTTAATTGAATTAGTTATACAAATTCATGAGTATTCAGTTCTTGAGCTTATAATCTTTTGTTAAATTGATGAATAATGTGATTTATTCTTCTTAAGCATGTCAAAGTTTGTATCTTTTTTGAGCTGAGCATATGGGTTCTAAGTTTGATAGCTGTTGGGTATTCAGTTAGTTCTTGAGCTTATAATCTTGTGTTTCTTTTTTGAAACGTCAAGGTGACTCGAACGGAATCGGCTTACCATGCACTTCGTTGTCACTTATAATCTTGTGTTGAATTGATGAATAATGTAATGTACTCTTCTTAAGCATGTCAAAGTTTGTATCTTTTTGTAGCTGAACATATGGGTTCTTAGTTTGATGGCAATTGAGTTTTCGGTTCTTGGGCGTGTTATTCGGAGGATTCAGTTATTGGGGTTGCAATATTTTCTGTTCAGTTGATGAATAATGTGATTTACTTTTCATAAACAAGGCAATGGTTTGTACCTTTTTGAGTGTGCATACAGTCTTTATCTTTATTTGGTCTGTGTTCTTGGATTAGTGGTTTAATTTTCTGAGTAACTTTGAACGATTTGTTTGTTAGGATGTGCTCAAATGCTCTAAGGCTACAAAGCTCTGTGTTAGAGCTTCCATGGCCACATTAGCCCAGAAATCAGAGAACTTCCGAATTGGTGTTCTTGGTGCCAGTGGTTACACTGGCTCAGAGGTAGTCATTCATTTCTGTATGCTTATCTTAAACTTATATACTATGTAGAAAAAGACAGCTGAGATATGATGTATGTGTAATTTTGCTAAGATGTGATGTTAATTGCTCTGTGCAGATTATCAGGTTACTGGCCAATCATCCGAATTTTCAAATTACTCTGATGACTGCAGATAGAAAAGCCGGCCAATCAATTGGATCCGTTTTTCCTCATTTGGCAAAGCAAGTATGTTGGATATATCCCCATTAGCGATGAAAATTTTGTATTTTGTTATTTACTAGTCTTTTAGTTCATTTTCATTTTATTACACGACTTGGTGAATATCCTGAATTTTCAGCTTCCAACTCTTTCTACTATACTTTAGTTATGTTAAGCCTTTTCTTACATCTGGATCTGCAGGCTTTGCCAGATATGGTAGCTGTGAAAGATGCGGATTTCTCCAATGTGGATGCTGTATTCTGTTGTTTGCCACATGGAACTACTCAGGTCTATTCATTATTTATTTTAGACAATTGATGTAAAAATTATAGCCATTTTTGCACACTAACGCCGCACTTCTTATTTTTTCAGGAAATTATCAAAGGCCTCCCTAGTAGCTTGAAGATCGTTGATCTATCTGCGGTATATGCTGAAATCTAAACTCATACTCAGAATACATATCTTGATAGTTTGAGCTGTATTGTTTTTCTTCATATGCTCTTTTGTTTATTTTATCTATGCCAAGTGCCAACTCATATAATATAGGACTTTCGGCTCCACAATGTCGTAGAATATGAGGAATGGTATGGTCAGCCCCATAAGGCACAGGAGTTACAGGTTAGTTTTAGTAACAATGGACTGCCAATTGGTTTTCTTCCATATATTTGGGTTATTTTTAAGCATTTGTGATGCATTTGTAGAAAAGTTTTAGAATCCTATTTTCCTCTTGAGATGCTAATTCGTCTGTGTGATAAATGTAGAAAGAAGCGGTGTACGGTTTGACAGAGATATCCAGATCTGAAATCCAAAGTGCTCGTCTGATTGCGAACCCAGGCTGTTATCCCACTTCTATTCAACTTCCTCTTGTTCCCTTGATAAAGGTTGGTCTTCTATCCATTTACCTTTTTCTAACTCCTGTTCATTTAGTCAGTTACAGAGTATGAGTTTTTATTTTTGACACGATACATGGGTCATGTTAATACTTGCATGGGGGGGAATGGCCTGTCCATAAACCAAATCAAACCCTACCATCTGCTTTTCCAGAAAAAAAAGAAAAGAAATACGAGCATAGTAGCTACTCAGCTCACAATCCCAAAGTAAATCACAGAATATCTTTTAATCTTTGATTTGATAGAATTTTACACTCAGCATATAGTTTCTCAGACTTGTGTCTGTTCAAGGCAAAAGTATTGAGCATTCGTTATATTCCAGTCTTCACAGACCATAGATGTGGAAACTTGAATCACATACTGTGAGCACTGAGCAGGCAACTAGGCCTTCATAACCTTTCTTTCACCTTTCTAGCCCATGTTGTTTTGGGACAGTTACCTTAGATCTCTTAGGTCCAATTTTCATAGGACTTTTTACCAATATAAAAAACAACTGAGTAAGAGTTTTGAACTTTTGAAAGCATAAATAGCAATGCTGATATCTTTCCTTTGTCTTGTCTGTGCTTGCAGGCTAATCTGATTGAAGTTAAGAATATCATTATTGACGCGAAATCTGGTGTCAGCGGAGCAGGTTTGATTAATTCCATAGTCTTTTAGCAAGTAAAAGAATGCTGGTTAATTTATGTTTGTATTTACCTTATGCAAATGATATTTTCCGCAGGACGCGGCGCCAAGGAAGCTAATCTGTACACAGAAGTAGCGGAAGGAATGCATTCTTATGGTGTGACTGGACATCGTCATGGTACGTTATGAGGGTCCTGACAACATCAGAACTTCAGAAACTTTAGTCTGCCTCTGCATCTGTTAATTTAGTTGTCTTGATGGCATGTGAAGCAAGAATTTATGACTTATGAGGGTCCTGAGTCCTGACAACATTTCATTCGCGTCTATCGTTTACAATTTGCACACTGGTGTTTTTGCAGTGCCAGAAATCGAACAAGGCTTGTCAGAGGCGGCTAAATCCAAAGTGACCATTAGCTTCACCCCACATTTAATCCCCATGGTAAGAAGCTAAGAGCTGCTCTAAGACTTGTCAAATATTCGACTAATTATCAAACTCATGCTTCCATCATCTCCTGCAAGAGCCGGGGTATGCAATCTACTATTTACGTGGAAATGACCCCTGGAACATCAGTCAATGATCTATACCATCATCTAGAAAAGTTCTATGAGGTATGTATTTTAACCTTTGTCAGCACTGATGCATATCATTATCCTTTTTTAGCTTCTCGTCCTCCTTAATGTATCTTGGAAGTGTCAGAATGCGTTTTAAATGCGTGATCTTTGGATAAAAAACCGTACTTTTAGCAGCAATGCAGATTCGTATATATATTCTTCCTGTACAAATCTCAGTGTGTCTTATTTTTCTCTACTAAGGGGAGAAGAACCATTTCATTAATGTTCGTCTATTTTACACAGAACGAGGAATTTGTGATTTTACTAAAGAAGGGTGAAGTTCCTCATACCCGACATGTTAGAGGGTCGAATTATTGCCTGATGAATGTATTTGCGGATAGAATCTCTGGACGGGCAAAAATAATTTGCCTGGTAAGTGACTTTATGAATTATTGTATTTGCAATACTTAGCTGGGAACTTTCATTAAACTTTGAGACTTCTCGCAGATTGATAATCTCGTTAAAGGAGCTTCAGGCCAGGCCTTACAGAATCTGAACTTGATGATGGGTATTCCAGAAAACATGGGTCTTCTTTCAGTGCCATTGTTTCCTTAGATGTATGCGGAGGTCGAAGAGGAAGCTCCGGAAGAGGAGGCAAAAATCCAAGTAGAACGATAGGCTGGGTTAGTGGTGCTCGCAAAGATTCAAGTAGAATGATGGATTAGGTCTGTGGTGCTCCTCTCTTGCACAAGCAATCTTCTCGTATCTGATTAGCAGTTGACGAGAGGTCTTGTAACGATAGCTATCTTCTTTCGGAGGCAATAACTCTTGGAGCTCTCTGTTTAAACTTATTCATTGAACACCTATGTTATCATTTTGATCTTTCAATCAAGGAATATATTTCACGTATAACTCGAACACCTTATGTTATCGGTTTGAACTTTCAATCGAGGAATATATTCTCCATATTACTTGAACACCTTCCGTTGTTTTGATCTTTCAGTCGAGGAATATATTCACCTTATAATGTAAGCAATGTAAGAACTCAATTGCCATCCATACCAATTTGAACATTACCACTAGACTTCATCATAGCAGAGCCAAGCATAATTGAGATCCATAAATGGAAAAAGAATATATGAAAAGAAGTCTACAACTATGCCTAGACTTTAAACAGATCAGCATCACAACTACAGCTTGTCTAGTAACCTCAGAGATGCCCAAAGTCTACAAACAAAACTGATTTTTGGAGTTACAAAACATTTACGTTTATATCATTCTTCAGGACCTATCGACTAGCACTCACTGTTCCAAGAGCAGATTTAGCAGTGGCAACTCCTTATTCTGAATGGTTGCTGTGTAACTGGGGATATAAATGAAGAGTGCCAAAAAAAATTGCTCAACGCTTAACCCATTGGAAGCTTTTCCTTGCTTTCGCTTTACCAGGTTTCTTCCTTTCCACAATTCTCGTATCTCTTGTCAGGAAACCAGCTGGAGTAAATCAAATACAGTATTAGAGAACTGCCCCCGTCTCACGAACAAGATAAATAAATAACTGAAGGCTGACAAGCTTTATGAAAATTGGAAATTAACCCACTGAATAAAATTTATACTGCAGTCCGAACTTCATACCTTGTTTCAGAGGAGGGCGGAAAGCTGGTTCCCAGTTTTGTAAAGCTCTGCTGATACCCAGGCGGATAGCTCCAACTTGACCTAAAAAATGGATATCAAAATCGAACAGCAATTAGTTGAGCAAAGCAACACAACATGATAGACAAGCAAGAACAAAGTTTAAATTCAATGGTTTTATCCATTTCCCCACAAATAAGACATATTCTTCAGCCACATGTTATAAGAGCATATTATGATATATCGTCTGGATTATGCTTCAAAGGAATGAAGGAAGGGGTACATTTGCCATCTCAGCCCTTTCAGTTTCAGGTTGAAGAACAGGACAGCTATTTGAGCAGTCAAATAATGGCCAGCAGACAAGTTCAGATGCATATTGTATCTTTATTTTGCACGTCCAGGACCATTCAGGTTAAGTTTAATTGAAGAGAGACGAGAGATATGAACTCAGCTCTGATTCCATAAAATCTACCTAAAGTAGACTAGTAGAGTATTCTTTTACGAAAAAACAACGGATACTCTTTGAGAATAGTTGTGTAGATATTCAATGAAACAGACAGAGACATTATAGACTATATTATAAAGGCAAGAAGGGTGGCATTCTGAGTAAGTGCTGACCTGAGGTACCACCTCCTTTAACGGTACATTTGATATCCCACAAGCCCAAAGTCTTCGTTTCCGAGAAAGGGCGAAGAAGAGTAGCACGTTGGTCGATCATTGGAAAATAAACATCGAACTCATTGCCGTTAACTATAAATTTCCCATTACCAGGATTTATCCAAACATGGGCTACACTGCATTTCCTTTTCCCTAGGCCATAAGCCCTTCCCTGTTCATCTACCTTTCTAACACGTGTCTGTGCTTGCTCCTGTTTTTTGAGCTCTAGTTCATATCTGCTGGATTTCGTGGTTGTCTTTTGATAGCGCATTTCTTCAATTTCAGACAGTGGGGGAAGTCCTTGAATGCCTTCAAAGTCTTTCAAGGCAATCAGACTATCAAGCATCTCATCTGTAATTCCAGATGAAGCTATAAGATCACCAAATGCACGCTCTGGACCTGCAAAAACAAGCAAATCATGAATAAACGAATTAAGTGCAACATATATTACATGTTGGATGAACTAGTTTGGTCTAATTAAATTCAAACTAGAACTATATCAAAATTCCTCAAACCATTAAAGTTTATCACTAATGAGACCATGTAAAACAGCAAATTGGTATATAAAACCATTCAAGCAGAAGCAAAGAGAATGGAATAGAATCACTAGCAACAAATAAAATTCTAACTAACTTTATTTCATTGACAATATGATTAACAATTAGTATAATTCATCATTTCTTTTGCCTTTTACTTCTACACAGATGTACTAACCAGAGTGTAAATGGGGGCAAATTTTACTAACTCATCCCAAACCATTGCTTCAATAGTGAACTGATGGAACTGCAAATTAATTGCTTGCAGGCAGTATGTTCAAATTTAAGTAATCTAATCCAGTAAATAAGATCTTAAAGGGCAAGAAGCATCTGGATATTATTATATCAATATCAAGGACTTTCTCTTAATCTTCAAATAATATCCATTCCTTTTATTTTTCCCTGGTGGATTATACATGACCATCCATTTGAAACTTGTAGGTTTAGATCTAATAGCAATAGTTTATTCTGAACATGCAAGATATCCGTCTATGGGAACAGTTTGTTGTTCATATAAAATCAGAATAAAGCCCCTCACCATCCTAGACCGTTCTTTCTTCCAAAAGAAAATGGTAAAAAAAATCAGAGAATATAAATCCTAAAATTACACTTGATTCAATTTTTCTGTAAGCAACCAGGATTAGCATATTAATAGAAGAATTGCAGGCACAAGTTCTTTTATGAAGCAGAACGAATAAATCAGCCACAAGAGCTATGACCAGCCCTCCTCATCCACGGCTATACATCCAATATCAAATTTCTTACTCAATGCCAAACAAAATTGAGCCATAAAATAACCAGCAGTAAACTACAAATGATCTACAATGACCCGATAATAAAAAATGAATCCAGAAACACTAGATTACCTGTACTCTAACCTCAACCATGAAAGCAATAAAAAGAAAGTAATAACTGGATAGAAAAAGCAAAGTAGCTTATATAGACTACTAATATGAAAAGAATAACTCAAGATGGATAGAAAAGTCTACCTTTCAGAACAGATATTAAGGCTTTCTCCTGCATTTCAAGTTCAATTTCCGCCTCAGTCTTCTCAGCCCCAGCACCTTCTAATCCAGGTTCCATCTCATCTGTTCCGTGTTCTTTATCTTCTTCTACACCAAAAAGATCCTCCTCACCTTGTTTCTTCTGCTCCTCCGAAAAACTCCATAGCTGAGAATCCTCATTGCCTCCTTCCTTCTGCTCCTCCAGTAAACTCCACTGCGTAGAATCCTCCATTATCAATTGATCCACATTCCCTCCTTCCTTCTGCTCCTCCGAAAAATTCCACTGTGTAGAATCCTCCTTTATCAATTGATCCACATTCACTCGATGAGCACTTTTCTCCATCATGCCACGAACTATCTTACTTTTCACAAAACTCCAACTTTCTGCACCAGCATCTCCAGACGGATCAGCAATTTTGTCATTATTATCTTGCTCATTAATTCCTCCAGTATTTGATGAATCTACAGAAAAGATGGAGTCAACATCCTTGTCTTCAGAGGACATTTTCCACAAATCGGTAGTAGAAGTAGCAGGGTCATCTCGATGAGCACTTTTCTCCCCCATGCCACGAACTATCTCACTTTTCCCAAAACTCCAACTTTCTGCACCAACCGGATCAGCAATTTTCTCATTATCATCTTGCTCATCGACGCCCTCAGCATTCGACGAATCTACTGAAAAGATGGAGTCAACATCCTGGTCTTCAGAGGACAGTTTCCACACCTCTGTAGTCGAGGCAGCAGATTCATCGTCCCCGGAGCTCCCATCATTTCCGTTAGTGGAGAAATGGGAGATATGAGGTGTTCTAGGGAAAAAATAGTGTTTTGGGGTTGACAATATAGGGTGCTGAGCAATGGGAAGAGGTACAACAAGGTGCTTTTTCGAGGAAATCAGGGCTGCCAAGTGAGAAGATCTGAAGATGAAGCGGGAAAGCATTCTAGCGTACGGAAATTCAGTTTTCGCAATGTTTAATGAGTATCCCTAGACAGTTGTACAGTAGCAACAACAGCACAAAAACTATCTCATCCCTGCAACAACTACAAGGAACATAAACAAATAAAGATATCGAAAATACAACCGGAAACAAAACATTAATGCACTAAGCATCGTATCATCATCATAATCTAATCTACTGCTGAATGCTGATAAGTGAGGCACTTCCTACCAAGATCAAAACTTTGAATTCGCCCTTGATTATTAATCTAATAAAGCTCATAAACGGTGAAAATGAATATACATATATAACTCATCTAGCAACATTTAATTACATGGCAGCTTAACTTGATAAGCTAAAACGAAATCATGAAATAGAGGAAGAGGGACTGTGTAGAATCACAAAAGGCTTACAACTTTGACAAGAGAGATCGCCTGAGGTGGAGGTGGGTTGAGAAGGAGGCGCGAGGTGAAGGTGTTGGAACGGAGAATTGGGCCTGGACTGCTTTTGGCGGTGGAGGTGGAGGTGGGTGGAGACTGTGAGTTGTGAATTCGATTTGGGGGCTAGGGGTTTGGAAAATTGTAAATCGGATCTATCGAACCGGACTTCTTTTGGGTTTTGTCCGGTCCGGATCGAGAGCGGAAATTTTTAAAGGGTTGGATTGAATAGGTTTAGGATTGATCCGAAAACTAATTATTTAGGACCAAATTTTCGGTTCGATCTCGTTTATACTCATCCCGCCCATACATGATAAATTTGGAGTCATATGCTACCAAAATCAAAGTGTGCAAATGAGAAAAGATTGAGCTTGCATCATGGATTGAAATATCGATTTCGAAATGCATCTTGAATTCTGAATTTAGTGAAACGTTTCGAAAATGTTGAAACTATGGGAAAAAACTCATCCTCTCAATAATTGAATACTTAGGCTAAAATGTAGCACAAAATAAAGGAACCCAACAAGTTAAAAGTTTAAGTAGTGCAGAGCAACTAACTAATGATACACTATTAAACATAGAAAATAAATTATTCGATCGATCTATTATTCATTTACAATCCAATATTAATATCTCCTCCATAAACTTTGTTTTCTTCAATTAAAAATTATTAAATTGAACTAAAGTATAGTATAAAATATAATTAAACATGGCTGACTTAAAAAAAACTCTTATTCCCCCCCCCCCTTTCTTTCCAGGAAACTTTGTGCTTGAGACTTGAGTCAATATCACTTAATTTTTTTGGAAACGGCAAAAATATTTAATTGAATTAGCATAATCTAAAAAACAATTCGAGCACAGTATATCACTTGATATATATACTATGATCACCTCAACAACAACAACAATGAAAGTTGAACCTTTTAGGCAAAAAAAGTTGAATCTCAATGGCAGCTAGCATGAAGAAAAAATCTCTCAGACTTCTTCTTGTCGCAGAGTATGCATCAGTTTTCCTTTGAATATGAGTACTTTATCGATGTGATATTGAATATGAGTATTTTATCTACCTAGTCGTCATTTTAAGTTTTCCTTTGAATGTGTTGCCGTTATATATAATGCTGGTTGCTGACATCTTTCTCAATCTCATTCATTTTTCACAATTTCTGAAGATATGGGATTCGATTTCGAAGTCAGAACCTCACAAGAAAACTCCGTTACGTGACTTTCTCAATGTAAGCGTTCTTCGCAGATTTTAGTTTCATCCTGCCACAAAAAGTTGTCAAAGCTAGTATTCATACTTCTCTAAAATGTTCGATGGCACAGGTGGAAGTTGTTGCTCTTTCTAGTTATGAATATGAGGAAGCGGAATTTAAGGAGCAGGTATGTGTATGGATTGTTGGAGGAAATCATACAACTAATATTAGTTAAAAAATATAAACATCACACACAAGATTTTATAAACCTTGCATTGTTTTATTAATGTTTCTATTTTTTTTTCTTCCCTTTTTTGTTGAAGGTTGCAAACTTGAGACGACGGTTTTCTCATTCTATTGCTCCTAGTGCGCTTGCTGGTGATAGTCGTGATGCAGTTCCTGCTTCAGCTTTTTCCTTCCGTGCGCAGCAGATATGTAATGTTATAAGGAGTTCAAATTTCTTGACTTGCCTACACGGCTACACCCAAAGTTAGTATCTACTTTAGTAAGGAGATCGCGAATAAAAACTTCTCTTCTTTCATTTCAAACGAGGTGTTTGTCCTATGATATGTGCGAAATTTCCGTTTGAGGTCGTAGTTCAAGTAATCATATCATTGACCGATTCCTATGTAGGAATGGCGTGAACTAGAAAAGATTGCTCAGTTGCAATCAGCGCCAGGGCATGGGAAGAAACTCTCCTCAGTTCATACTGCTTGCTAACAGAGTGAGTTAAAAAGAACAGCACTTATCCTTCCTTTCCTGGATTCTCTGATAATTAAATTTAAATGCATGCAACTGTTCGTGTTGATGCTGCCTAATTTGTTTGTTACAATGAGAAAGTTCCAATTTTGAGTGACATGGTTGTTGTATAAGCAAAATATTGCAGAATCTCATAACACCTTTAATGGCATGCGTAACATAACATCTCTAAACATACTTCTTTGCAAGTTTGTGTAGTCTTCATCACATGCTTCTACTCTTGGAGTCAAGGTGTTCGGTTTTTGCTAGTTTGTGGATATGTGGGTGGGCATATGTGGTTCTGCCCAGTATGTATTTGGCCAAACTAGATTTTTGGATGGGATTCTGGTATGGATGTATTTCGAAGAGTTTATATGGAATTTACAAGACCACGTAACTATTTTATTAAGATGATTGACAGGACATTAACGCACTCTTTAAACTCAGATTGTTTCTGATTTTTTACTTCAGTAGATATGGTTTGAACACCTATAGTTCTAATTTTCTCGCTTTTGTCTTTTGTTTAAAATTCAGTCTCATGCCCAGCAATTTTTCTTTCTTACACTTTGAGCATTTATTGTTGTTTTTGTTGTTGGCATTGGCCTTGAGCCATTGCCTCAGTGTCTTTGTCTTCTCAATCTAAAAGTAAACCAAACCCAAGAGGTAGGTTAAGGCTTCTGTTCAGACATGTATTTCTGAGCAATCACCGATCGAACATTACCAAATGGAGAGACACATTGTCAAGGATGAACTGGGAATGACCGCCCAAGCATCTCTACTCCGACGGAGGCGCAGATTATTATACAGGTATGGATAACAATTCAATCTTACTAATTGCTCCGTTTCTTTCTTTTGAGTGATGCTTGATATTGAATTTCGAATGCAAGGTTTGAAACGGGAGATTTCTGGGCGTTTTTTTCAGTGATTATATATTTTACTGTTATAGTTGAACTTTGGGGATAATTTGGGGCTGATTATTTCCAAAACTAACAACAAAACCAAGGTGAAATGATCTGCAGTATCTGTAGGGGATGCTTGTGCAATGGCTTTACCTGCAATGGGAAGAAACATGATCGTGTTTTCTTTGAAAGTAAGCTTCATCGCATAAAGACAGGAAACCCGAAGCAGAACTATCAATGTTCATAGTAAAGTCATGAGTCTGAGAAGCTTTCCAGCAACAATCTAGCATTTTCTTACCAGAATCCTGTTTCACAGTGAAAAGGATTTCAAGATCACTTTTAAGTTAATCCATTTGTTCCTGATATCCTTCTCACTCAAGGATCTGCTCTTAAAGATAGCCTCATTTCTAACTTGCAAATTTATCCAGGCCAAATAAGCAAGATTAATTGACCAGGAGAATTAAGAGGTAAGTTGAACAAAGCTTCATAAACAGAATTAAAATTGTTGTTCCAGCTAGCAGGTTACAAATCATCCTGATGTTTTTAAAGACATGACAATGTTCAAACAAGTGTTGAAAAGATTCATTTTCAGAGTTACATAATCTGCAACTAGGAGATAATGGGGGATGTGATGATCAGGTAATACTCTGATATGGATCACACAAGTGCTGCTGCATTTATCGAAGGAAAGCGGTGTGGCTGTTGTCGGATTCCAGAAATCAGCTATGGATATTGCAATGCAGTGCTCAACCGCGAACAGTATTTTCAAATAATGATAATATAATAAGAATTATTTGCAAACTGGCAGTTTAGGGCGACAGCCTCGATTAACATATAACCGTTATGAATTATGAAACTATCGGTTGAGATTTTGCAGGCACGAAGCATCCGTGTACATTGGATTGTGCCAGATTTCAAGCAATGGAGTTCTTTGTTCGTAAGCCAGGTCAAGGGCTTCTTCTAAGCCTTCTTGAGATGTTCAACAAATTTGTGGAAAGCCATATAACAAAGAAGCAGGATCTTGTGAAACATGGCATGGTGCCAAAACTCAGTTTCTTCAAAGAACAAAGTTCTTGTGCAATCCCTTCTGTACCTGAGGGATTCTTCGATCGGGTTGAGGAAGGAAGTATCATACTCATGAAAGCACAAAGCTTCAGTTTTTCCGGTAAAGGTGTTTTAATCAACGGTGATGAAACTTTGGAGATTGATCAGGTGATTCTTGCTACTTGTTTTAGAACCGAAGACAAGCTGAAAGCTAGTTTCTATTCACCTGTTTTCGGAAACCTAATGCACAAACTTCCACTCCACTGGTAAATTCAAAGGAACTATCAGCGTAAGCCTCAACCTTTCAGATAAAATTACAGGACAAGATTATGTATCTTTTTCGGCATTTACAGGGAAAGTATTCTCCCTCGGATTCCAGAACGAGCATTTATCGGCTTCTTAGAAAGTTTAGCAAATCTATACACTGACGAGCTGGCATGCCGGTGGGTAGCAGAGCTTCTTGAGGGAAGCTTCCAGCTGCCGAACTGTTCACTGGGAGAACACAATATCCGATCATGCTTGGGTGCAGTGCAGATCTGGTACAATGATCAGCTGTGCAGGGATATGGTCCAACGGATTATGCCTGATTGTGTTACAATTTGTGTGTTATTTCCGATAGTGTTTGTTAGTTCTTTTAGCCCTAAATTCACTAGCTATACAAAACTATCCCTCCATTCATTTTAATTAGTTTCACTTTCCTCATTTCATTCTAATTAGTTGTAGACTTCAAAATCAAGTTCAACTGAATTTAATAATCATTCTGAAATTCGACTTGTAAACTTCAAATAGGACACTAAATTGAATTATATAATCAATTTAAAATTCGTAGGCATTATACCAACTCTTCAAATTCTGAAACTAACTAGACTAGATTTTAAAACTAACATACTAATAATGAGAGTATATATAAAATTTAAAAAGTTGTTTTTTTAATTTTAAGAAAACAACAAAGGGACTAGACAATAATAAAACTATAAATAGACATGAAGCCAACTCTTGGAAAAAACATTTTTGAAACTTACCAATCACTCAAAATTTTGGAATCTCACGTGCTAAAGGGTAACAAGCAAACATACTTTTAGGGTGAAAGGTCAAAGATTATAGAAAGAAGATCTCAACGTCAGAGGGTAAAAGCTCTCAACGTTTGAGGAAGAATTTTATCAGTCATATGAAATGTTCGAGCACCTCCTCTGATGGGTGATACGTTTTTTAGAATAAAGATCGAAGAAGATTTTTTAATTTTGAAATATCAAGCAGCAAACTTGATATATCATTATTAAGATATGTTAATATTATGATATGTTCATTGGTGTTAAAAAAAAAAAGAATTTTATCAGTCATGAATTTTATTTTATTTTTGGTCAATCTCATCAATATTATAAATTAAAATGTCATCCTAACATCAATATTTTATATATTACAAAAGAAATCAATTTCGTTAACAATATATACACATTTCGATTAATTACATAGATGATTTGTGTAAACATATAGATCATCTCTTAAGTAAATTTGTTAGAGATACACATTTCAATTAATTACATAGATGATTCGTCTATATAGATCTCTTAAATAAACTAGCCATAAACCATATATCATGAGACGTTATAATATTTATGTATTTATATTAAGTAATATATTATCCATATATTTTTATGATAAGTAACATATTAATTAAATTTCTAGATATGTGTATTACTCCTTATGTTTAAACAACAGTTTGCATAAATTTATCCGAACAGTCAACAATTAATATCATACCATTTATATATTATTTTTAAAAATTGCTTGATATAATATAAGATCTTTAGAATTCACAGTATTATCCTCAATGAATAATTAATAGATAAATACAAAAAAGTCAATTTGTATATAATATTTTTTTTAAACGACTAAATGGTGACTCGAACCATGACCTATTAGTTGGAGGTGAATTGTCTTACTAACTGAGTTGCACTTCATTTTCAATTTTTATATAATAATATTTCAATAAATCTCCACCTATACTCGAAAGGTAACAAATATCTCTTTTTAATACATGAATCAACACAAATAAAATGTGTTTCCCAACCTCTTTAATTATTTGTTATATATACACCATGTTCTTCATTCTCATATACACAAGGAAAATGTAAAGCTTTATTTTGGAGCTAGCTCGAAAACAAAATGTCAATGACAAAGTCAAATGTCCTCTTGTGCCTTTTCGTCTTATTCGTGTGCTGTGATGTTTGCAAGGCTAGAATATGCCCCTCGTGTGAAAAACAGTCCAATGAGGTAGCAAGAAAATGTATTATCTTATTTTAGTATTTCATTTCTTTCTCTTCTTCATTCAATTTTTATGTGTATTAATATTTGATTGTTCTAGAATCGTGAATGGTGCATTGTTCGGTCAGAGTTGCCTGCAGTAGAGATGCAACGTGTTATCGACGAGAGATGTTTACATATGGATTGTAGTCCAATAAAGCCTGGAGGAAAATGTTACTTTGATTTGTGGTATCGTGCCACTTGGGCGCTAGACATCACTTTTCCTATTACTCATTATTGTCCGGGAAACGTTGGCGCTATCGTCTTAAGTGATCTTTGTAAGATAATTATATGTCCCCTTTTAATTTGTTGTGTACAACAACTATGTT